>JAJLRJ010000010.1:32255444-32556175 GCA_024195265.1 Dendrophyllia cribrosa
TTCAGCAGTACTTTTGTATGGTACCATTTGTTCTAACTTTTGAGTCTGTGGACGAAATGCTATGGTGTGACCATTCAAATGAAACCTTTTCGGCAGTACTTTTGCATGGTACCATTTGTTTTTTAATATTTTACAACATGAAATTTGAGATTTTTCTTGAATTTTGTTCTTTGGCACTCTTGGGAGTTAAAGGGTTAAAGGATTTGAAAAACTAAGAGACAGTTAAAAATAAAATAATAAATATCACAGTATTATATTTTACATAATAAATTGCTGGTATATAAACTTTACCCCATTTTCTCCATGTATAAGGAACTGTGACATCAAAATCAGATCTCCTTGTTTGCTAATGTCCTGCAAAAAACAAACCTCAATAAATTTCCACACATATCGTACAATACAACTTATCCTCGAGGCCGGAATTATGATTATCATAAATTATTAAGTGCCCATGAATTTATGATTACCATAATTTTGTGGCACAACAGTAGAAACTGAAGAAAGACTTAGTTCTAATCAACGATTTCGGCAAAATACAAAATACTCGGAAAATCGCATCACGGCGCGCGAAGGACAACAAAGGTCAAGCATGACTGGTGAGTGTATTATTTTGTAAAATAGAATAATTATGTTTTGTCATTAGTATGATCTTTTATTTTACCTGAGGCAGCTCACACAGTTGTTCCAGTGTTTTCGTGAATTACCGTCGTCCATCTTGGATTAGTCGAGCATTCCAATACTTTAACCCCAGACCCTCTCGGTTTCTACTGTTGTGCCACAAAATTATGGTAATCATAAATTTATGGGCACTTTTATGATAATCATAATTCCGGCCTCGAGGATATGTTGTACAATAACAAACAAAAGTATCAACTTGATGTTTCCTTTTAGTGATAACCTGAAGTGATTTTCCCAAACTTGAACCCAGCTTTAACCCTTTCATTCCCATAGTCAATTATGAAGACATGTACATACTGTATAACTGTAGTTCTAACGTTTGAGTCTGTCGACAATATCGCGGAATCCCTCCACTTTTTCTCCGTTTCGTCCTCGGACGATAAATTTTTGTCGCTGTTCAAATGAGTAATTCCAGCTGGTATTTTGGATTTTTTCTGCATTGGGGGCAGGCGAATTCTGTTATTACCTCCGTTCTCTCGGCCTGAAAGCCACGAAACCATCGTGTTTTTCACTGCGATTTTCACACCGCACGAAACGACAAGTTTCAACTGAAATTATATCTCTTTTTTTGTTGTTGTTGATTTTTTTATGTTTTTACTTGTTTTTAAAAATTTTCCTTAGAAAATAACTTCGAAAAACTCAAAATGCTCTCTGCTCCGAAAATAGGTACCGACTGCACCGAAAACTGAAGCGAAATGATTGTTTTCTCTGTACGGCCATAGAAATACATGTCGTCACAAACATCATTCTGAAGACGTTTCTTGTTCGAATGCTCAAGCAAAAATATTTTGCCTTAATTTCGCAAAACATTTCCTTTTACTTTTTTTATCACAGATTTTTAATTTCATCTTCTTTAGAAAAACGTTTTTCACCTAAAACACAGAACGCTTAGCATTTTTCTGCGGCCCTGTTTCTGTTAAACATTTTTTTCTTATTAAATGAATTTGTATGATTTGGCCTTGTGTATTGATAATAATGATAATCACATGACTTTTGTCGGGCATATAGTTTATTTGTGTCCCTCGCCTTGTCGGGCGCAAATGATGCTACTCGGGCCCTCCAAAAGTCATGTGATTGTCCTGTTCATCACCTTTTGCGCCGTTTGTTGACTTGTATTATTCTCCTCGCGAGCCACACGATAGGACGCCTGACAGATTTTATTACCGTAACTGCTAAAAATATCACCGGATTTTGGGCTGAATTTGGGTATGGTAAATACCTAATCGTACCTTTGTGGTAAAATTCTAATGATAGTTGCAAAAAAAAAATCATTGACTGCCTTGGTCAAGGGAAGCACAACAGTTGAACAGAGGCAAACACAGACTTCATTGGAAGGGTGTTCTTTGAAAACTTCCTAAAAAATTGCTTGGGCCGCATGTCCAAACCATCTGCCAATTTCTCTTGGACATGCAGAAGCATGAGGTGATTGAGCCTGGCCTCTCATCGCCCGGAATGCCATTGTCTTTCGCGACATGAACTTACAGTGCCCAGTTTCTTTATGCGTAGCATAATTATTTGCATATACAGAACCAGTAGGTTCTATTTGCTTAACAGAATAAGCTTTGGGAATACTCCAGTCTCTAGTCTCTTGGCAGATTCAACTGCTGTCAATTATATGGTTTGATGGGTGATGTAAATTCCGAGGTGTGATAAAGTTAACAATCGTGCTGTAATTAAAGGCGGGCCGCGCTCTTTTCAAAGCATTTTGTCAACAAATTCGTGTGCGGCAAGATTTTATTATTTTTTTATCTTTAGATTTGCAATTGTTAGATCGCGATGGCAAAAACAATTTCCGCAGAACATGGTTTTCAGTTAAAAACGTTGCCAAACAGCGAGCCCGATGTGCGGGTCACTCGCTTGTTCGTTACGCTTTTTTACTCGCGCTCTTTACGGAACTTTAATATGGCGGACAACTGAAGAGGCTCGAAGACCGAAATTTTTTATCAAACTACCACGTTTTAACAGTGTTTAGATCGTTTTAAAGTTATTTTAAGTTCGTCGAATGTCTATAAAAGACGTGATGTCCTGTTCTTCTCGCTCTTTACAGATTTTCATTTTGACTCGTTAGATTCGCAATGGTCAGAGTACGATGGCAGAAACATTTTCCGCAGAACATGGTTTTCAGTTAAAAGCTTTGCCAAATAGCGAGCGCAAAGCGCAAGTCACTCGCTTGTTTGTTACGCTTTTTTACTCGCGCTCTTTACAGAACTTTAAAAGGGCTATGTCGCGAGGTGTCACACAAGCTACAATCTTGAAAAACGTCCGGTGGCTGTTTTTCAAGTTTACGCCATCATCGTCGAATCCATTCAATCCTGCAGTGCTGTGTTCACCAAATGGTCTCAGATTTTTCACATATGTAAATAATCTATTTGTCTTGATTTTGGCCCGGTTATTTTTCCGATTCTGAAATCGTACGGCTAAATATCTCAAAATGTACGGGCAGCGATAGAAATCAGTTGACCATGAAATGTCATGGACGAAGGTTCTTCTTCTCTGTCTGTAGTACATTTCAGCATATTAACATGGTACCAGAGTCTTCGCTTTGTACTTCTTTACCACCACAGACAAACCTAACATTTTTCTGATTTTGTTTCTCTTGAAAAAAGAGCGATGAAATTGTTGGACTTAAATCAAAACAAGCATTAGCTCTTGTGTACGTGACCACTGGTTCCGTTTCGAGTCCTGTTTCGTATCAGCGAACAAAAGAATTTTGACAGATAAAAATGTAAATTAGAGTTACTAAAATTAGGTGAAACCTCGCGACATAGCCCCTTGAATATCAAATTTAGTGCTCTGGACCGTAAGGTCCCGGATATGTCGCTGTACTCTCGGCGATGACACTTTGTGATGCCAGTCATGGAGTAGCTTGCACCCCCTAGGACACTTTGTGATGCCAGTCATGGACTAAGGTGCCACCCCCCAGGACAGTTTGTGATGCCAGTCATGGAATAGCGTGCACCACCCAGGACACTTTGTGGTGAGTACCATGCACCCTCCAGGACACTTTGTGATGGCAGTCATGGAGTAGCATGCAACCCCCTAGGACACTTTGTGATGCCAGTCATGAAGTAGCATGCCAACCCCCAGGACACTTTGTGATGCCAGTCATGGAGTAGCATAGCACCCCCCCAGGACACTTTGTGATGCCAGTCATGGAGTAGCATACCAACCTTCAGGACACTTTGTGATGCCAGTCATGGAATAGCATACCACCTCCCCCCCCCAGGACACTTTGTGATGCCAGTCATGGAGTAGCATACCACCCCCAGGACACTTTGTGATGCCAGTCATGGAGTAGCATACCAACCTTCAGGACACTTTGTGATGCCAGTCATGGAATAGCATACCACCTCCCCCCCCCCCCAGGACACTTTGTGATGCCAGTCATGGAGTAGCATACCACCCCCAGGACACTTTGTGATGCCAGTCATGGAGTAGCATACCACCCCCAGGACACTTTGTGATGCAAGTCATGGTGTAGCATACCACCCCCCCTAGGACACTTTGTGATGCCAGTCATGGAGTAGCATACCAACCCCCAGGACACTTTGTGATGCCAGTCATGGAGTAGCATACCACCCCCCCACCTCCAGGACACTTTGTGATGCAAGTCATAGAGTAGCATGCACCCCCCAGGACACTTTGTGATGCCAGTCAGAGTAGCGTGCACCCCCCAGGACACTTTGTGGTGAGTACCATGCACCCTCCAGGACACTTTGTGATGGCAGTCATGGAGTAGCATGCAACCCCCTAGGACACTTTGTGATGCCAGTCATGAAGTAGCATGCCAACCCCCAGGACACTTTGTGATGCCAGTCATGGAGTAGCATAGCACCCCCTCAGGACACTTTGTGATGCCAGTCATGGAGTAGCATACCAACCTTCAGGACACTTTGTGATGCCAGTCATGGAATAGCATACCACCTCCCCCCCCAAGGACACTTTGTGATGCCAGTCATGGAGTAGCATACCACCCCCAGGACACTTTGTGATGCCAGTCATGGAGTAGCATACCACCCCCAGGACACTTTGTGATGCAAGTCATGGTGTAGCATGCACCCCCCCCCCAGGACACTTTGTGATGCCAGTCATGGAGTAGCATACCACCCCCCCACCTCCAGGACACTTTGTGATGCAAGTCATAGAGTAGCATGCACCCCCCAGGACACTTTGTGATGCCAGTCATAGAGTAGCGTGCACCCCCCAGGACACTTTGTGATGCCAGTCATGGAGTAGCATACCACCCTCCCAGGACACTTTGTGATGCCAGTCATAGAGTAGCATGCACCCCCCCAGGACACTTTGTGATGCAAGTCATGGAGCAGCATACCACCCCCCAGGACACTTTGTGATGCCAGTCATGGAGTAGCAGACCACCCCCCCAGGACACTTTGTGATGCCGGTCATGGAGTAGCATACCAACCCCCGGGACACTTTGTGATGCCAGTCATGGAGTAGCATACCACCCCCAGGACACTTTGTGATGCAAGTCATGGAGTAGCATGCACCCCCAGGACACTTTGTGATGCCAGTCATGGAGTAGCATACCACCCCCCCAGGACACTTTGTGATGACGGTCATGGAGTAGCGTACCGCCACCTAGGACACTTTGTGATGCCAGTCATGGAGTAGCATGCCACCCCCAGGACACTTTGTGATGCCAGTCATGGAGTAGCGTGCCATCCTCCATGACACTTTGTGATGCCAGTCATGGAGTAGCATACCACCCTCCCAGGACACTTTGTGATGCCAGTCATGGAGTAGCGTGCACCCCCCAGGACACTTTGTGATGCCAATCATGGAGTAGCATACCACCCCCCCAGGACACTTTGTGATGCCAGTCATGGAGTGGCATACCACCCGCCCAGGACACTTTGTGATGCCAGTCATGGAGTAGCGTGCAACCTGCTTGGACACTTTGTGATGCAAGTCATGGAGTAGCATACCACCCTCCCAGGACACTTTGTGATGCCAGTCATGGAGTAGCAGACCACCCCCAGGACACTTTGTGATGCCAGTCATGGAGTAGCATGCACCCCCCAGGACACTTTGTGATGCAAGTCATGGAGTAGCATACCACCCTCCCAGGACACTTTGTGATGCCAGTCATGGAGTAGCAGACCACCCCTCCCAGGACACTTTGTGATGCCAGTCATGGAGTAGCATACCACCCCCCCAGGACACTTTGTGATGCCAGTCATGGAGTAGCATACCACCCCCAGGACACTTTGTGATGCCAGTCATGGAGTAGCATACCACCCCAGGACACTTTGTGATGCCAGTCATGGAGTAGCATACCACCACCCAGAACACTTTGTGATGCCAGTCATGGAGTGGCATACCACCCGCCCAGGACACTTTGTGATGCCAGTCATGGAGTAGCGTGCAACCTGCTTGGACACTTTGTGATGCAAGTCATGGAGTAGCATGCACCCCCCCAGGACACTTTGTGATGCCAGTCATGGAGTAGCATACCACCCCCAGGACACTTTGTGATGCAAGTCATGGAGTAGCATGCACCCCCCCAGGACACTTTGTGATGCCAGTCATGGAGTAGCATACCACCCCCCCAGGACACTTTGTGATGCCAATTATAGGGTAGCATACCACCCCCCAGGACACTTTGTGATGACGGTCATGGAGTAGCGTACCGCCACCTAGGACACTTTGTGATGCCAGTCATGGAGTAGCGTGCCAACCCCCAGGACACTTTGTGATGCCAGTCATGGAGTAGCGTGCCATCCTCCATGACACTTTGTGATGCCAGTCATAGAGTAGCATGCAACCCCCCAGGATTTGGGATTACTCTAGGCTCTAGTCTCTTGGCAGATTCAACTGCTGTCAATTACACGGTTTGATGCGTGATGTAAATCCTAAGGTGTGATAAAGTTAACAATCGTGCTGTAATTAAAGGCAGGTCGCACTCTTTTCAAAGCATTTTGTCAACAAATTCGTGTGCGGTAAGATTTTATTTTTTTTGAATCTTTAGATTCGCAATTGTTAGATCGCGATGGCAAAAACATTTTCCGCAGAACATGGTTTTCAGTTAAAAGCGTTGCCAAATAGCGAGCGCGATGCGCGGGTCACTCACTTGTTCGTTACGCTTATTTACTCGCGCTCTTTACAGAACTTTAATATGGCGGACGACTGAAGAGGCTCGAAGACCGAAATTTTTTATCAAACTACCGCGTTTTAACACTATGCTTTCTAAGTTTAAATTATACGCTATTATCTTTTAGTTTATTTTTTCTGGTGATAAGTTGTTTTGACAATGCTTGGTGCACAAGGTAATTTTTTTTGCAAGTTGCAATGCAATACTATTGCAAGAACTGTGTAATTCAACTTATCTAGCTTCAACACAAGGTCATGTTGCTAGCTGTAAAAAAAGTAGACTACTGAATGTTGTTTGCAAGTTGCAGACTTGTAACAATACAAAAAAATCAACTATTTATCATGCAACAGATAAAATGTAAATGGCAATCCTCCAGTTAAGAGAAGGACATAGAATATAGCTGTCATACCAAGTCTGAAAGAATTTAGAGGTGAAACCAACTATAATTCAAATGATGTACAACATGTACAAATGTTTGGAGCCATTGTTTTAGAGTAAAAGTCATTAGTATAGGTAATCATACGGTTTCGAGTGCAATTTGGGATTAATTTGCACGAGTGAGTTTTTCAAAAAGCTCAAAATTGCACGAGCCGCTTCGGCGAGTGCAATTTGAGCTTTTTGAAAAACTCACAAGTGCAAATTAATCCCAAATTGGACGAGAAAACCGTATGATTACTTATTAATAATTATACATGAAAAAATTTGCATCCATTTTTGTTTAGAATTTTTTTTTTTTTTGCAAAAGATTTTTTTTTCGATTTGTAATTTGCACTGGTGTTACACTTTTTGCACTGGTGTTACACTTGAAATGCACTGCTCTTAGCCAATCAGAATCGAGTAATTTTTTCATGTATATTATTGCAGTGGTAAAATTTCAGAGAAGTTCAATATTAATATACAGCTGTATATACTGCAATAAGGCTAATCTTTAAAACACTAGAACAAGTTCTTTTGGGAAAACTTGGTTATTTGTGATTAATTCTCAGCATTTTTTACCAAGATCATGACTGAGTCTTAACCCATTGCACCTTTCATACAGCAGTAAATTTGATAGTTTTTATACATTGTTCTTTATAATTTTTTCATCCTGATCACAATATTATCACTAAATATCACCTTATCTGTATCATTTACATTTGCTAGTCAAGAGTAAATTGCAGGTAGATTTTACAGATGTAAGCCAAAGTAAACTAATTAGGAACTCATGTAAACATGGTACATGAAGTTATCTCACAGCTATAGTCTAACTGAGCACAATTTTCATTCTGGCATTCAATTACTTACATCTTCCTCCCAGCCTTCTATAGTTCCTGTCAGCATTTCTAATTCTGTTTCTTTCCGTTTCCTAGTTTCATGACAGCTTGTCTGAAAGCGGAAAAAGTTACACATCAGTAACAATGAAGCCATTTTTCACTGAAGGACTTTCACTTGGAGCTGAAACAAAGCAATGTTTATGAAGATTCGTGACATGACATGATCAGCGATAGTGATTCTAAGCATGCAATTTTTGGTATTAACATAAACTCTAACCCTCTTAGAATTAACCTTGCATCATAAAAGACAACTCTAACATTTTAATTGTGTGGATAAAATCACAAACTAGGACCACTCACTGAAAGATTCTGAAACACAGCAATCGCCTTTTTGGTGTCCAATTCATCTACATGCCCTTCCTGCAATAAAATAAACATTTTAAAAATTTTGAAGTATAAACTTGGTAAGTGTTTGCAAGCTTTTAATTTCAGTAAAATTCTTAAGGAGATTTTATAAAAATATTTTATTATTTTAAGGAGTTTATTTCATTAGAGGATTAATTTGCTTTCAAAATAACTTAGACAAAAACAGTGAAAGCATGCAAATCGACATAGTAAAGAGGACTTTTTACCTGATGTAATCGTGGGATTTAAAGGACTTAAAAACAAGCAAAAACAAAACAACCCAGGATGACAAATTAAAGTTTGGAATCAATCAAATAGCTTTGACTATGACAAAATGTTAAATAAACTGGAATGCATCAACTGTCTAGTATTAACATCACTGTATGTGTTTAATTTCAAGCATTTTATTAATTTTACTACAATTTTGCTTAGCAAACATAAAGCAGTTTTTACCCTTTTTCCCACACAAATGTTAGCTTTTTTAATTTGTGGATGAAATCCTAAAAATGAAATCAATCAAATGAAAGCTATTGAGCAGTACTTATTCCTGTGGTGCTGTTTATTATGCTGTACAAGGTGGTTCTAACTTTTGAGTCTGTGGATGAAATCCTAAAGTGCGACCATTCAAATACAAGCTATTGAGCAGTACTTTTCTGTGGTGCTGTTTATTATGCTGCACAAGGTGGTTCTTACATGTACTTTTGAGACTGCGGATGAAATCCTAAATTGTAACTATTCAAATAAAAGCTATTGAGCGGTACTTTCCTGTGGTGCTGTTTATTACTTTTGTATGCTGTACAAGGTGGTTCTAACTTTTGAGTCTGTGGATGAAATCCTAAATTTAACTATTCAAATAAAAGCTATTGAAAAAATGCTATGTAAAGGAAATCCTGTGGTACTGTTCAATTTCTGATTTTTCTCAAGAAGAAATTGAAGATTTTTTTTTTCTTACCTGATAAACTTATAATAATAATATAACCATACCTCAAGATGTCTCTCCAATTCTTTCATATGATTGGGATACTTCCCAAGATGTCTAAAGGGCTGATGAGCAAACAACAATTCTCAATTTAATTTCATGCAGGAAGCATGCCACAACAGTTTGTAATTAATATTAATCGTCAAATCATTGATGACACAGAAGTCTGATGGATGTTAATGATGTTTATAGTTTTTAATAAGCAAGGCACCAAGTATTTATCAGTATATTTTATTTTCATTTTCAATACAAACTGAAGATGTGTCACTCAATTTTGTAAAATTAGAGCCTATTTTCACCTCAGTTCTGCCATGGAATGTTAATCCCAAAAGGGGATTTTGGATTTAACTGTCTGATAAATAGTACAGATGGTCTTTGAGGTTAAAACAACAAGGTTTCTGGTTATATTGATTTACAATGTTTAAATAAAGAATACCACTCTCAAATTAAATCCAAAAATGAAAGACAAAAATTGAATGGTTTTCAGTGGGAGCCTCGCATTAGGTAGCTGTTATAGTAAGAAAATATAAGAACCGTAGCCAGGGTTAATCATATTAAGAATCAAAACATCTTTAAATTTAATTTGCTTCTACAATATAATATGCATTTTTATTTCTTACACTTTTTAATTCATGCACGTTTTTTACCATTTTCTTTCATTCTTCAAAGACTGTAGTATAGTCAGCCTAAAGCAAGGGTTTCAAAACATTTTAGCCAGAGAACGTTCTTATATTTATTCAAGCTGTTGCAGTATTAACAGGATATCCCCAATGAAAAAGTCTTAATTATTTCAGTTCCAAGATTGAACTATCATTATATTCTTTTTACTGATGCAAGACCAATGATAACTCATCCTTTTAATTTTATCTATGAGAATTTATTGGTAAATCAAAACAACCCCCTGCAGTTATTACTGTTTTTATTAGAATGAATTTTGTGGCCTTGCATGTTCAAAGAGAAGAAAATGTCTATCCTGTAGGGCCAACACCTGGACTGGGAAGGGGGAAGGGGGTGGAAGGGGTGGAGAGGGGTGTCCAGGGGGAAGGGGATTAAAGAGACTCAACAACTTCCCTTTGTTATGGATTGACAAACTCACACTCACTCTTTCAGAAATGGGGACCAGACCAGATGAAATAAATTCTGACTAATACATCTTATCTACTGGATGGAGAATTATTTTTGGATAAAGATTGTCTGTTCTTTGAACAATGATAACTAGATAGATAAAAAAAATTCTATCTAATACACTTATTCGGATTATCTGGGTTTTTTTTAACAACGATAAGCTGATAGATAAAAAAATATATTAACTCCAGCTAATACATGTTATCTACTGGATACAGAACTATCCATGGATAAAGATTGTCGTTCTTTGAAAAATGGTAACCAGATGAAAAAAATTAAGTTTATTCTGGCTGATATTTTTTTATAGTTGGACTTGAGCCTGTGAAAGAATTAAGCCCAGAGATTCTTCTTGTGCTCTAAAAAACTTAATGTACGATTTGCCACACTTAGTCAAATCCTCTGAAACCCTAGCTGTTTTTAAAATTTGTCACAAAATATTCCTCTCTTAAAATCATACTTTTAGTTACGGTAGGCAAATTCTTTTATTGATTTGTTATTATTCTGTGAGTGCACCAGAGCATATAACAAAACTAATTCTGACTGAGTCTAGCATTTTTATCATAGCTTTTTATTGCACTATGAAGCTGTTTTGGGATGCAATTCAAAAATGCGTGTGCTCAGGGTGTAAACTGAACCTGTGATCTTGTCAAAAATGGGAGAGTTTAGCCGTTGCGTACCTGGATGCAGCAACAACTGGAAAAATTCGACAAATATGCACTTTCACACTTTACCATTGAGGTGATCCGAAAGTAAAAAAGGCATACGTCAACAAATACGAAATGCAACTTTGAAGGATGCAATGAGCACAAGGATTTGTGGAGCACAGGAGTGGGGATGAATGGAAATGAACTTCCTCCAATATTTCCCTGGACAATCATCTCATTTTTGACAAGATCACAGCTTCAGTTTACATCCTGAGCAGACGCCATTTTTGAATTGCGTCCCCAAAACAGCCCCATGGTGCAATTCGAAACAAAACTGAGCCAGTCTCGTGTAATGCAATGTAAAGTCGTGGATAACAGGACAAAGATACATGTCCTCTTTTACAATATTTTGCAGTAGGCTCGGACATCAGCATACAAAGGGCGCCGCTGGCTGCCGCTATCAGTCCATTTATGAGCCTACTGAAGATAGAGCACAACACCAGTCCCCTGCTCTTTTCGAATAGTGTGTGGCTTCTTTAACGTCCCACAGAATTATATAAGAACAGGGTTTGTGAGACAGGGCCTACGGTTTTTCTTCCTTATCCGGGAAGACTAGAAAGTCTAACCATTTGCAGATATTATAGCAAAGGCAGCACTTTCTCCTCAGTTATTGAAAGACCCCGAGTGTTGGTCCGGCCGGGATTGGAACCCGCGACCTCCCGCTCTGCAGACTGGCGCTCTAACAACTGAGCTAACCAGGCAACCTCAAAATGGCCAATTGTTATTCCTATCCCTATTCCTAAACCCTAACCCTTACCTTCCTCTCGGTAGGGTTTAGGAATAAGAGTACATACTATACAGGGGTTTCAATAAAACCCGGCTACCGGCGGTGTACCACCGCCTACTTCGCCTCTCACTGCCGGTTACCAGACCGCCCTAGTGGGATGGGGCCTTACGGCCCCTTATTTGTCACAGCCGCCTATTATACCTTGGCCAGCTGCCTACTTCAATTCTTATTGAAACCCCTGACTATATACTTTTATCATCAACCTACATTACTGAGACTTGTTGTGAGTGTCAATATTCCTGGTGCTGGCGCTCCTTTACTTTCAATAAATGCAGACAACTCATCACTGCAAGGCAACAAACAGTGTGATACATTCATGTGACTTCATAACCATTTTAACTAGTGGTAATTACAGATTAAAGTAGTGCATTTGACAGGTTTTTTTTAGCAGCTGAAGAAAGTATGTATACTATTAATAGTGGACACCTACACCTTGCTCGATTTTATTGTCTAACCCGCCCCTGCAAATGTGCTGACAGCTGGCGATTTTGCCGCTTACAGGCAATTATTTGCCTCTTAGTTCACACTAATTTCCCCAGGACCCCTTGGCATATGGCTTTTTCTGCCTACTACTCCATTTATGTCGCCTACTACTGTGAGTCATTCTGAGGGTGCAATAGTTACAAAATGTTGCCTCGGTAGTTTCTCAAAAATCTATGTTAAAATAGTACCATTACATATTATTAAATGTTGTGAACTTGAAAGAAAAGCATAACAGTCATGTGTGCACGAGAGAAGCCAAGATGAAAGCTATGAACTGTTGGCTTTGGTGTTGTTTACTTACCTATATTTTGTTAACACTTCAACTGCTCTGGGGTGGTTTGCGCAGTACATCATGTACAACTCCTTCATCTGTCAACCCAAATTAAACCAATTGAAACACAACTTCCATCATTACTAATATAAATACTTAGAGAGGTTATTACAAATCCAATACCTTTAAGAGAGTAGTTAATTCAAGAGATGTTTTATCATGATGCGGCATTTAATTCTTGGGTGTTACTTTTGGATTTGAAATGGCCAAGTTTATTACAGCAAAAGTAGTCTTCTACACAGCTGTTATTTAGGTCGTTACGTGTAATGCTCCTCCTCACTAATGGCTGCTCACACCCAAACCACACTCCTTATTCTCTGTGTCAAAGCAACAGAAAACACCTCAGGTTTATGCAAGTACAATTTGTGAATGTTGATTTTGTTGATTGCCATTTTAGTGGACAATTGTGGCTCATCGATCAAGCAAGCACTAACATTATAGGCACAGGGCACGACAAAAGCACTGTCCGATAGCCGAGACTAGCGGAGCGAACTATTGGCCTAGTATATTTTTATTGCAATGGGCAAGCAACAATTGTTGCCTTTTTGTCATCATTAAGTTAAGAAAGAAGTGTGTGCAGAAGACAGTCCCCAAACAAAAGTAAATGTTAGGAATATTTTAACAAATTTGAAAGAAAATGTTAAAGGTGAACAACAGAAATTGAATGATTATCACCTTCGTGATTTGTTATTCGTAAGTTAAATAAACTTGGAAAGCAACAACAACACTTTAAAAGTCGCCTCTAAATGTTTGGGCGCCAATACTCAATTTTTAGTCACACTGGCGACCAGTTGGTCGCAATTGCGTACCCTGAATAAATTATTTACTTTTGGGCTAGCTCCTCGGAACTCCAGGCGAGTAACCTAAATTGACGTGTACAGAGGAGCATTGTGTCATGACCCAAACAATGGCTGCAAATGAGACTACAGTGATAAGAGGTTTTTATTAATGAGGAGGGTGACAAGTCCAAAAATGAATCATTGGTAGGTACAGGACTTAAAATAAATACAAATGACACTAAAACTACATTGCCTAACTTTAGTTAGAGCACAAAAAGTTTAATTGGACCGCATTGTACATTGTACTACAATGCGCAAAATAAATGTTACATTTCTATTGAATGGCCCAGGTATTTGTTTTTTTTAGTGACTTTTAAAGGGGTCGATGTGAAAGACAACTTTGTTCTCAGAGCCTTCTCCTCTTTCCAAATAGCAGCACAGAAAATCCCCTGGACAAGACTGCAATAATACTCCAAGTATCATGGCTTATTCACGCTGGGCATGAAGTCATCCATGCGTAAAATTGCGTGCCAGTTTCTGACTGGTGAACGTATTGACAGTTGACATAATTTGATTACAAGGAAATTGGTGGGTGTAATGCGAATAGCCCGATTCTTATAGCAGGCATTCCTTCCCTTCTCCCCTCTCCTTTTTCGTGCAACCTCTCCCTCCCTGTTTCACCTGCCACACAAGCTATGTTCCGCTAGCAGTGGTTCTAGATTGCAAGAAAACAATAAACCTCTGAACACAAGTTTTTATTATCTGTCATGTGACATAATACTACATGGTTCTAGAAGTATTTTGGTGGTGTTGTCTGGGGTTTTCAACACTACCATTTTGAACAAGGAGAAGGAATTGGGGACACAAATGTTTACAACAGTTATGGGAAGAGGCATTTATTCGTTACATAAATACAGTAAAGGAGAAGAATTAGAATACACTGTACCTGAGGAGCAATCTGTAAGAAATTTGCACCCATTCTTTGTTGCGGTAAGGGAAGACTAAAGGAAACAGATTAAAAAAAAGACATTATTTTGAAAAATGCATTAATGCACATAAAAATATACTGTCATCTAAACACTAACAGACACTTAAGGTACTGCTGCAGTAGACAACTTTGAACCAGGCACTAAACAGTGGCTCTTAAATAAAGGAGGCCACCAGCTGAGATATCACTTGACTAATGTAGCTTGAGTTGTTGTATGTTCGTCCATCGGAACAACAAGGACTACATCAGTCTCCTTGGGGTTATTGGGCTGGGGCTGTCCGGAAGTGTACAGAAGGCTGACAAGGCCAATCCGTGCTTAGAAGGTATATTGGCAAGGAGGGGGTTTGACCACCTTTCCGCTATTTGTGCCTTTCTGCAGGCTAGCTGTGATGTCACTTACTGTGAACATTCATCCATGACGTTAAAAAACATCTGCTGAAACTGGACAAGTTCTTCAAAGTTTCCAGCCAGTACTTTCATGTCTTTAGCTGGTAATCTATAATATATCAAACAAATGTGTTGTGATGAGGATCTGAAGTAACATAAATCAACTTATTAAGTGTGGTTGGAATATTATTCTCAATGTGCGGCTTAAGCTGCCCATAAACATAACGGAGGAAATAAACAATGTAATCACCAACAGATAACCCACACCCCAAGTTGAGAATATAACTTTTTTCAAAAGGAATCAAAGAGCAAAACTTGAGAAAGGTTGATTAAATTCTGTAGATGTGAACTTGCAGTGTGCTGATCATTAAAACTGGAGAAATCACTCCTAAGTCTGATGTGTATCATAGCTTTGAAGCACTATTAACATGATGTGTACATGTACCTAGAAAGAAAATTAATACTTACATATTTGATGTCTGCAGTGGTTTTAAGTAATTCTGTAGTAAGGCCTGTTATGTAAAAAGGAAATAAAGCAGAAACATCAAGCTAGGCAACAACAAGCTAGGTTGGGGAGGGGGGGGGGGGGGGGGGGCACTGGGACCCTGCAACCCTTACTCTATACCAGACCATGTTTAGCTGCCTTTTGCAATCCTATTCTAGACTAGCACCAAAAATCACTACCCTATTCCAGACTCTATTTTCCAGAAACGCTATCTTCATATCACTGATCCATTTCCTGGTAATGATACCCTAATCTAGACCAAAACTCTCGATTTTGTTATTTAGAAAATCTTGTCATGTATTCTTGGTTTGCAACCATGTGACAAGGCGGCTATGTTGGTGGTCAATACAATACAATTTTTGTCACAGAATTTGCATGAAAATGGAGACTTTTAGTTCCCGGCAGAGAGAACTGCTTTTGTTCTTGACCACCAACATGGCCGCCATGACGTCACGTGCAAACCAGTTATTAAGTAGCAAGAAACAAGCTTTGCAACTGAGTACTTACTTGTAGCTCGCTAACATGAGCTCTTTCGGTGTCCAAAATATTTTGAATCACCTACAAAATTGTAACCACAAAAACAAGGATTAAGAATTAAACAAGACAACAGACAACAAGTATTTTACAAAAGAACACTGCGTTTCTTGTGACAAGTTCACAAATTAATATACTGTGCCCCATTACAAGACCCTTAGTGGTCATCCAGAAGTCTGAAACTACTAAATGTATCTACCGAGAAGTTTCTGACAGCATGTTAATCCTTTCACTGCTATGAGTGCTTATTAAAACACAAAACCGAAAAATATTCTCAAAAAGCATTTTAATGTAAAAAAAAAAAAATGGACAGTACCACAGGAAAGTACTTCTCAGTAGCTTTCATATCAATGGCCACATCTTAGGATTTCATCTACAGACTCAAAAGTTAGAACCACCTGGTACAGCATCATAAACAGTACCACAGGAAAGTACTGCTTAGTATAGCTTTCTTTTGAATGGTCACACTTTAGGAATTTGTTTTAACTAAATTTCAATAACACTGAAAACAAAGACCACCTTTATTGTGACAACATTACTATTGTAAACAAACAGACACTCACCAAGTTATGATAGACCCTTGCGCTTTCACGTTTGTTCGATGATAATGATGAAGGCTGTGGTGTGATTGGTGTGGTGGGTTCAGGACCTAAACACAAATCAACAGTCACATGTGTGTGCACAAAATATATTTTTTAGAATGTTTGTAACCTAGAAGGCTGCACTTGCCAGAGATCTGACATCTAAACTCAAGTGGTTACTTCTTTGTGCTGATTTTCACTCAAATGCTTATAGTAACATACTCAGAAGATGGTGCCTATTTTGGTAAGGGAGAAACCATAAGATTTCTAAGGCGGTGAGGGGGGTTGATCTCGTCTGTTGTCTGCGCTCAATATTTTTTCCTTTAGCTGTGTTTCTGCAAAGCTTCAAGTCAGGCTCCCACAGTTCCAGGATATTGTTTCCCCATCAATTTAGCTTGCAGGATATCTTTTTCAATATCACTCAAATCCCCCTCCCCCCCCCCCCCCCCCCCCCAACTCTCCTTTCAGAAGTAAAATGGTTGGTCCCTTAGCTCTGGTAGCTACTTGAAAAGTTATTTAAACCACTGGCATTGGGCATTTAATGAAAAGTAGGCTCTACTTTACCCTGCGAGCAGTGGATTCTCCTATGCCAAGCTACGCCGAACAAGAGAGAAACCGCAAGCATCTGTTTGCTTTGCCATCAAGCATGCGCAGCCACGTGACGTTCCACGTGATGCATTTGACGTTGTTTTGTAGGAAAATTGTAGCATGTGCCGTTGTTTTGTGGCAAAAATGTTTTCATCACCTTGGATGCCACTTTGATTGTCACATAGCGGGCTCGCTTAAACACAGCAGTTACGTGGATGAGTGCAGGCGCAAGAGGCTAAACAAGTTTGTAAACTTGTTTTACCAGTTCAAAGTTAGTTTATTCATCCATGGTGCTGTACGGCGGCTCGATCAAAGGAACTAATGGTTAGTCGCTGTGGTTTCTCTCTTGTTCGGCGTGGCTCGGCGTAGGAGAATCCACTGCTTGCAGGGTAAATGTACTTCTGCTCTTGTGAGTTCTAACACTGCAGCCTGCAACCTTTATGGTACTTTGCAACTTGTCTCACCCTGCTTGTAACATAATCAGTGTTGCAATGCAACTTGCAAGAAAAAACAATTGCCTTCATGTAACAAATTTTTGAACTTATAGCCTGGGAACAATGTCACTTACTTGCTGATATTTCTTTAACATAGTTGCTAGGAAACCACCCAACCTTGCCATTCAATGTTCCTTCCCACCATCCTCCATCGACAGCCTGCAAAGAAACAAAAATTATTATTATAAATGAATTAGTTATTCTTGAGGTGTTGTTAGGAGAGGTGTGGATGTCCCTAGCCTGAGTTTCAAACTGGTCATTTTGCAATTTTGTGAGTTTCATGTGTCACTGTCAGGGTTTTGTGCACTAGCACACCAGAAGTTCGCAATTTCACGAAATCTTGTCATTCCTCTTCATTTCACTTTGCTGATGTCACTCATTAGCATTTAACATAACGTTATTATGTGAACTGCAGATTTGAGTGATAGATGCGATCCTAGCAGTGATCTAATCAACTTAGGCAGCTAAAAAGAAACCTGAAAAAAACTCAGGCTTGACTGGGATTAAAACCCATGACATTTGCAACAACCGGACACAACGCTGTATCCATCTGAGTTAATCAAGCCAACAAGAGAGCAGACCAATAATTATTGTGAGTTAACAATAATTGTGAACTCAATAAAAATTATAAAATTATTGGCAAGACTTTTATATGTTTTCTCCAGTTGAACAATACAATGCAGTGATCAACCTTCCCTCAGACTCGACTTTCTTTCTAAAATTTGAGCTTCTAAACTCAGCGTGGGGCTGAAAATTTAACCATTAAAATTGCGACAAATTTCTACTGAACCAACCTTAGTGACTTCAAGGATATCTCCTCTCTCAAAGCAAAGCTAGAAAAAAAAACACAGAATAACTTAAGACTAGTAGTAATCACAGATTAAAAGAGCATGTTCAATGCCAGTGTGAATCTGAGCACAAGAATGAAAGGGAGGCTTGGAGTGGGTACCAGTATCCAGCCAAGAGGTGCCCCTAAAAAATGTGTAGGGTGGCTAATTTGGTGTTGACCGAAAAAATTTCAAAAAAGCATGCATCCTGGAGACTAGGAAGTGTTGTCCTATCGCTGAACACAGCAACTTCAATAAATACCCAGCAATCTAAGATCTGATGGTTTTCTTCAAATAGATTTTTTAAAATACATAAGGCATCAATAATAATTATTGATGCCTTATGTATTTTAAATAATTATTATTGTTAAAATAAGAATCCTGCCACGCAGCATAGACTTGTTTTAAAAAAACATGCTACTGTTGCTACTTTTGTGAGAGAAAGCTGACCTTTTGGCAATGCTGCCTTCATCAGGGCACAAAACTTGCAAGTGACGTTAGAGAAATTAGTTAATTAGGGTCGTTTCAGAAATTAGTTAATTAATTTTTGTGCCCTGACAAAGGCAGCATTGCCATAATGTCAGCTTTCAAAAATAGCAAAAACAGCATTTTTAAAACAATATTATATAATTGTACCTCATCATCATCTCGTCCACTGAATGGAAAAGCTGCTTTGACAAGGTGGATTCCACCTCCATAATCTGTCATCTCCTAAAGCACAATCAGCCACAGAACATTAGGATGAAACACAAAAAATTTGTTTTAGCAAATGAGTTAATAAGGTTCATTGGCCACCATGGAAATATTTAAAATGCTAATGTTTTGAGAGCATTTTTTTGTCAGAATGGATACACTCATGTAGGGCTAGCACTCAAACTTTAGGCTTTTGAATCTCATTACGATGGCCAATTTACCCCGGGGGAAGGGGACTCTCTTTAATGGGCTATACGGCAGAGCTTGAAAACCGCATTAATGGAGCATAAAATCAACGATTAAGTCACGCAACATTCAACGTGAATTTCGCAGGATTGTTCGGATAAAAATACAACTACCAGTTACAAATAAGACACAAGACTGTTGAATATAATTCCTTTATTAACTAGGCCGTAAAACAATTGCAAAATCGCGACTAATAGACAGATTTTAGTTGTAAAAGCAAAATTTTAGTCGCAAATGCGCTTGATACGGGCGCAATTTCGAGCCCTGTATGGGGTACCTTTTTTGAGGCTGGAGGTATATGAAAGGGTCGGGATTTCAAGAGTTGAAGTATATGAATGGGTAGGGATTTCACAAAGAAAAGGAAAGGGTAGCGAAAACACGAGTTGAAGCATAAAAACAGTAGGGCCTTTCAAAATATATCAAACAGACGCATGTTAAGCTTATAAGAAAGGGGTACCATTTTCAATGAAAGGTATATGAAAGGGGTACCTTTTCTGTCAAAAACGGTATATGAAAGGGTAAGGGTTTGGACCTCAGAGGGTGGAGGATCCTCATACAGAACTTTGTTGAGTACCGCCAACCCCTCCCCCCTCCCCCTCCCCCCCGGGCAATTAACCTTATCAACTCATTTGATAAAACCAATTTTTTTTTGTTTCACTCCAACACCAACACAGCACCACAGCTTCTTTAGAAACTAACCCCTTAATGTATAATGTATGAGATGAATACTGCATAACAATTTTACTATACTATCTTATTATACTTTCCAAAACTCTGACATCCAGTAAAATACAAATTAAACTATGAGTCAAGCCACCAAAAAATCCTGCTACCATACTGGTGAGCTTGAAAAAGCCTTAGAATTTATTTACCTAGCAAATATTATTGTAAGAACACAATATCACTCTTTTGGCTTGACCGATGAATTGTCTTCCACTATGCTTCTTTTACAAGGAAACAAGCACTGGCACATTCTATTAAGTCAATCATGACAGTTAACTCTTCTATTGCTATATAAATGTAGTTCAATTGGCATGCATCTGCCAAGATGCAGATGTTCCAGGCAGTAGCCACTACCACCCCTTTATATACAGATTCAAAACTTGATTAAATGCACTGAGGTTGCAGAAACCCAGAAGGGAGTCATAGGTTTGATAGTTATTGAGCGAGAATGCAATATTGTTCTTTAATATCAAATTTATGGACTCCATCATAATTAACTACTGCAAAGAACTTCTGCAACAGTAAAGGCATATACCTTATTTGATGGTTTAACAGATAATATGAGTAGATATTTTACAAGTTGCATAGTATTTTGTCTAAAACCCCACAGGGGTGAGAAAAAATGCGAGTAATAAGTAAAATGTCCACACATATTATCTGTCAAACCATCGACTAATGGATTTATTATTCAAATTAAATTCTTTTATTGATAATGGCTTGTGTCTTCAACCCGGGACACTAAGGTGTAATACAACAATTTCTACTGTGTGATACACTCTGATATTAATGCAGGTTCTCTTTCCCTTATAAGGTAAAATGACATCACAGTCAAATAATATAGGTTACTGCAGACATTACCATCAACTTTTTGGACAACCATTTATCTTCTGCACTGAGAAGTTCATTGTAAATATCAACAGAAGAATCCTGCAATAACTTGAAGAATAGTTCCCTTGAATTTGTACTCTACAATGTACTTACAAGATGAATTGTGTCCTCAGTGGGTTCTTTCTCCGAGTCTTGTGTTTTTGTAGTATTTGTTGTCACTTCATGGTGTTGAGTAAACTGCTTTCCCAAACCATATCCTAAAAACAATGAAAAAGGCAAGAGTGAAACAATTCAGCTGGAACATTAAGTGGTCATGACTCCAACCAACCAATAAGTTGCCTCTCTTTATGGGAAGTCAACATCACCAGTTGAAAACTTAAAGGGACATTGTCCCGGCTGAAATATTGTGTTTTTATGATTGTGGCCAGGAGCTTGCTTGAAGTTTACTTTATTATCTCGAAATTAAAAGAAACCATCACCAAAAGTGATAGAAGCAAAGAACTATGAAGTAAACAGACAAAATAACGGCTAGAAAAATCAAAATTTCACAAGCATGCCAAGTTTGATTTCTTGACCACCTGTCAATAAATCAAATTGCATAACTGTAATCCACTTCAATCCTTACAATCCTGCACTTTATCTCCAATCTACTGCTTTTGTTTTGCTCTATAGAATCTTCTTATCCAACTAAGTTGTATATTTGGTGGCATTGGCGATATAACATGGAAATAAGCTATTAGCGAAATTTTGCTATTTTGGCAGAAGTGTCCCTTTAACTCCTATACCACATTAGAATAGTCACTAAAGCCATGTTCACACTAAACCTTTATTATATTCAACTGAAGTATAATTCAGGCTATCATGCTCCATTCAATTTTATTTAATTATGCTTCGGTTCATGTCTGCGAAAATACAAATAAACTGGGCAGGGTAACCTCGCAATCTGAAGTCAAAAACAAAATGATTGGTTTTATTGCAGCCAAATTTAATTTGTTGAGTGACCACTTTTTTTCATCTTTCCCTTTCAGTGTCAGGCAGAACTGTAAGATTTAAACAAAAATAAAAACAAGAAGTCACTGACCAGTACATCTGTACTCTAGTTTAATTAATAAACACAACTTATATTTACCATTTTTCTGGTTGTTTTGCACATGCACAAAATGTCTCATGAAATGCACAAAGATGTACAACATGTGTGCAGAGCATTTGGCATGCATGACTCATTGATTAATCCTTTAGTAACAGTTCTACCGGTCAAGTTCTAAATTTTTTATCAAAATAAATGACATGTAGTTACATAGCACAGCAATTAAATATCCTTATAAAAAAAACTAAACACACTGAAGTCATTTCTTTGTTTTAACCTGATTCAGTTAATGTTATGGGACAATAGTTCATGTGTGTTTGCTCTTGGCAAATATCTGCATCATTTTCATCATAAATGTTTCCTTGCATTATCATTTTCTTTCAAGCTTCATTCATTTTTCTTCTAACTCCAGCTCTTTTTGGCTAGTTCGTCTTCCTTCCATTTCCATAAATAATTGTTGCTGAACATGCCTTTTTGGTACTTCAGCAAATGTTGACAATGCTTCAAAATTTTTATCCCCTTTGCAAGGTTTCTAGTGTTTCTTACTAGCAAATTCCGGATCTTCAACAGACATAGAAAAATGCGTAGAAACGTGTTCCATTCCTTTGCTTGCAATGTTACGATTCTTCACCAGGTTTAAGTTGCTTGGCTTTAAGCATTTGCCCTTCTCATCTTCCTTTAAGGAGAATATGAATGAAACATCAGCCATACTGCTTAAAGTTCCGTCGGCATCATCAGTATACGCCACTTCGGAAATCTTTCCATCCTCTTTAGAACTGCTTGGCATCGAGTCAACGACAACTGTCAGTTTGGAGGTTGGTTTGCAGCCAAGAACATGATCCATTAATTTTATTCAAACATCTTAAAAGAACTGCTTGGCATTAAGTCAACGACAACGTCAGTTTGGTTGGTTTGCAGCCAAGAACATGGTCCATTAATTTTATTCAAACATCTCCCATTCTTGTCGCTGGTTACCAGATATTTTGTTACCGTCGCAAATCTTGCAATCTTTTTGCTTTAGGTTGTTTACTTTAACATGGCACTGTTGTGCACTTCTTGAGTACCCTCCATCAGCCATTCCTTGGCTTATTTAGTCTCATACAAGCTTCTTGTTGTGCATAGCATTAACTCATTCTATGCCACCTCCATAAGGCAATTAGAAGTTTCGTCTCCTCATACCACCATGTGTCCGCCATTTTGTTGAATCATGCACTGTAATTACTTTAAACAACCCCCTTTAGGTTGTTTGAAGTAATTATAATCCAATTGTAATCAGGGACTGAAATTAGTTAATGTGAACCCATTCTAAATTTAATTGATTATAATTCAATCATAATCGAGGCCTAATGTGAACACGGCTTAAGATAAAGTGCTACTAATCATGATCAAATCTTCCAGGTACATTGTACCTTTTATTTTAGGCTACAATTTTCAACCACCATCAAACTGCCATGTTCCAGCAGCATGTTTACCATTTTGCAGGTGATTTTCAATCTTAACATCCATATATTTCAATCTTAACATCCACATAAGTGCTCCAAATCACTGTCCGAATAACTATTAACATTTTCAATCTTTGCTTTGTTTTTGAAGTGATGAGAAGCATGTTTTGCAGTGGTGCTATGAGATTTCACTTGCAAACTCAAGTGAGAAAACAATGTCACGGCACTAAACAATGGGTTTGCTGGAACATAAATCTACAATGGCCTCCTTCCCTTGGCAGAGTCCAAACTTTATTTCAGTGGTCCAGATAGATATATTATCTGTTATAATTCAACACATTGATACACTGCCCAAATATGGTCACAAAGTTATCGATATACGTTGTGTCTACATGACGTATAACCAGCGATGGCGGTAAATTTCGCATTTTGAATGAAAGTGAAAATGACTGCTGCCTGCAATTTCGTGTTTTTGGGCGAAAAAGTGCATGAACTATTAGTTAAAAAAGGGAAAAGAAAGAAAAAAAGAGAAGAAAAAAAAAAGAGAAAAATATTGTTCACATGATTGGACAAAAAAGGCGCGAAATTTTCGCGTTGTCGCGGTCGCAGTGTTGTTTCTTGGCGTAGCTGAATGAAAACTGGTTCAAAGTTTAACCGCTCGACAAGGAGTGAATGAAGGAGCACAATTTTCGTAAAATTCCTTTGGTAATCACCTCTGGAATTTGGTATAGACTTGATGTTTCCTCAGAAAAGTTTCTTATCTCGTCATTACGGCTGTAGGAGCTAAAAAACGAGCAAGCTTGTAAACAACATTGATCGACTCAGCTCGTACTTCAATGTTTGAAAATTTGGTGCTGATGGAAGGGAATAAAAAGCCAAATCAACTACAGGTACGATGTTTTAACCGTTTCTTGTATCCTTTAGCTGTGAATTTTTGTAAGACATAAGCTTACTGTCCACGCTGCAGTTCTTTCTGACTTTTCGCCGCTATGTTTAGGTTCGTAGCCGTGTGTTTGTTCAATTTGTTTTGATTCTGAATTGAACTTTTTAAGATACGAAACACTTGTAACTAAGACATTCTATGCCATTTTACTGTGTTTTAATTCTTGTAGTCACTACTCTCCCGTTCTTTGAGTAGACGAAAGCTCTTCGTAGAATTAACTCTCAACTGATTGTGTACGCTAAATTAATTTTAGCTTGGCAAAAGTTTCGGAATTCGCTGCGTGTTGTTTAAGAAATGGTGCGAGGTAAAATATTGTTGTTAGCCTTTTTACTTAATGAAAGGTTGTATATCTCAATGAATTTTTTCTTGAAACTGTGATTTGTTATCAATGTGCTGAATTATAAAACAGTTAAGCTTATAGTGTTCAAGCTTGCGCAATATTGACAAAGGCGCTACTTTCATTCATGATGTGTGATGTTGCAAGTTTTGCGCGATAAAACATATATAAGCTTTTTTTTTAAATAAAAGACTTGTCGGCGATCTTTTTTCTTCAAACAGTGCTTTGTTATCAATGTGTTGAATTATAAAACTATTATAGCGCTCAAGCTTGCATGATATCGCCTTATTTTAGCCGACTCGGCCTACGGCCTCGTCGGCTAAGTATAAGGCGATATCACGCGCGCTTTCGCGCTATGATAGTTAATTGTTTGCAGGTAAAATTTGTTCTCAGGTTAGATCACTATTCAAAATAGGTTAAATGTGTACCCAGCATTCAAGAAAGGTCCATGTAACAGGGCTCAACCTTGGCGGTGGTGAACTCGCCAAATACAACTGGATTTTCAGTTTTGGCTAGTGAAATCCCTTAGTTACTAGCCATGTTGACTACCAAAATTATGGAGGCAAATTTCTTTTGTCAACTGTAAAAGATAAATTTAGTGCTGACACAATTGTGGCACAATGTTATGTAGAAAGAAAAAAGAGCAAAGCAAAAAGCGTACAGGCTCCACAACAAAGCCATACTCAGCTAGAGACTGGATCCGACTGGATCCGAGACTGGATCCCATCTTGCACTTTGATCGCAAGTGAACGCCATCTTGTTGTTCACATGCTTCAACGATTTTCAATGGATATAAGAGGCTTTTTTTTCTTTTTTTTTTATGGCTAGTAGAAAGAACTCTTTGGTTAGTAAGAACTACCATGTAACTAGCAATAAGCCTACTGATAACAAAAGTTGAGGTCAAGCCCTGATGTAAGCTAACCCTAACCCCAGCACAAATCTAACTCTAACACAAAGCTGACCCTAGCTAACTCAAACTCAAAGCTAAACCTACATGTAACTTACTCTAACACAATGCTAACCATCACAACACTGACTACATGTATCTTTGTGCTGTTGATGATGGTTAGGGTTAGCTTACCTAGATTGAACACTGGGTACACAACCCAGTATTCACTCAACCTGAGAACCGATTTTACCTGCAATGTATCCACGTCTAATAAGCCGTAACGACTGTAATTTTTTGTAGTAGCACTTAAACTGAAGCAATAAATTACAAGCTCCCAGAATTAAAAAAGAACCACGAGCAGTGAATGCAGAAGGACATATCTTGACTAGAGCTGAGACGAATGACGATGATATTACACCGTAAGTACATCAATATACCAACAAGAATACTAATATCAATAATTTTTTAATCAATAAGATAAAGGATAATTTTTGCAATAGATTATTTACAAAGAGCCCAATTTAACTCAGGGTCTGATCAGTTGTTTGCAATTTCGGGAAAGTTTGGTTGGTATTAATAGTATTTACATGGGACAATTGTTTGGTTTTTCCAAGCAATACAATCTGATCCAGATTATTAGAAATTGGTGGTTTTGGAAAAGTATATACAAGTTTTCGGACAAAATATTCTAGTTTTGTGGTTAAACATTTTTTTTCTCAGAACATTCTTGAAATCTTGGACTGGTTTTATGTTAACAATTTTTGCACCACTGTTTGAATAAACCATTTTCTGACATGTAATTAAATGGTAAAGGGCTTTTGAGTCTTTTGTTCGCCCCAAAAGCTAATCAACTGGAAAATGTTTAAACGATTTTGTGGTCAAACGTTTCAAAACAACGACTGCAAGAACAAAAAAAAAACGTCCAAAATCAACTGGCAGTAGTTCAGCCTTTTTTCCAGCAAATTTAGTTGCGCTGATCTACTTCCTGAAAGATCTATACACAGACACACAAAGAGATTCAAAGAAAATTCAAAGCAAATATTTAAGCCTTAAAAAAATTGAATGACTTACGAAGGCCTGACTTAATTCTTTGAAACATGGAAGTTTTCCTCTCACAGGAAACCACTAAAGCTATCAACTTTGATTTGTGCAGTAAACCAGCTAAAGACATTAGACTAACAGTACGACCAAAAGCAAAAAGTGAAAGACTTGAACACACGTTTGAGGTTTTGAGCTGAAGTGTGAATGAAGCCAGTTTCGATTCGGAGCTGGAATAAACCCGATACTCGAACCTTCCGTGTTCCAAAACAAACAAATTGCCAAATACGGTGGGTTTTTTTACATTTTCTCTTATCTCGGCTCACTTCCTCTTTGTAGGATTCTAAATAAGCTTAAAAAATATCATGTGAACATGAGTCATGGCGGAACAACAACACAAGCTTGGGAAACTTAATATTACAGCAATATATTCACTTATCACGAGGGAATTTCAACTTTGGAAACAACCAAACTTAGTCAAAGGTTGATAAAAAGTAAATGACGGTCGAAAACATCACACGAATTCTCTCAGTTACAAAATGATGACAAAATAAACTAAGCCATTGTTTTACAGTGTCCTTTGAACATAAATAAGTTGTAATACTTCTGAAAAAGATTACGCGCGTTGCACTTCGCAAGAAATGGAAATAAAGTCACGCTATAAAACGAACTTTATCAAGACTTACGTGTGTTTCTTCGCAGTCAAAAAGCGAGTTTAAGGGCAGAGAAGCAATGATTGAACAAGTTTTGTCCACCTTTGAACAACCCCTCGAGAACGGCCACGATAAATCAAATTGAATCCAAAGTTTCAAACGTGCGAAGCACAATTCTTCGCTTTGGACAGCAAATCATTAAACCGGAACTCGTCTCGATAAACACTCTTTGCAGATTCAAATTGCCTTCAGTTTCGAATGAATTTGCTGCTCAAGCTAAAGACGAAACTTTGCTGTCACACGAGCACGACCCTGTGCTTTGTTCGACGTTGATGTGCCAGGCACATGACAATCAATCAATGAAATTTGACAGAATCTTTCTCCGACGAACAAAAACCTAGCTACAGCTCAATTTACAAAAAAATCTAAACTTCAACTTACCAGTAGCGACATTTTCTAAACTGTCAAGAGTTTGCAGGACGCGGATGAAGCCTTCTTCGCTCTCAAGGTCGCTTGGAGAAAAAATCTACACACACAAACATGGCGCACATTACTTGTTGAGCACGCTCAGATGGCACATGAAATTTTAATGCATGAACGCCAATGTTTATTTTAAATAATCATAATATGCGAAAATTATTCATATTCGGCATCAAACCTCGTCGTCTTTCAGTTGCAGTTCTTGGCAGGCGCTCAAAAATGCCCTGATGTTGTCCAAACACTCGTCTTCTGTGACCGGCTCTTGATGTATCTACAAAACAGAGACCAGCGGACAGAGTGCAAGAGTGAAATTGACAATGCTCATTTACATGACAAAATAACTTAACTAAACAGATTTTCACTGCTGCTAAATACCAATTCGTTCGCTCACCTTATTTATTGTGCCTGGCTTTAATCGATTCACTAAACGACACAGAATCGAGCCGTCTTTCAAAATCTCCAGCAGAAAGCTGTCAAGCTCATGATCACTCGCATTTTGCCGCTGTTCCAAAAGACCCAAAGCAACAAACCAGCTTACGATTTGGCGTGGTTTGAGTCGCATTTTGATACAAATTTAGATGATCGGCGGTCGGCGCTCGCGCTGTTGGCGAGAGAGAGACTCGCACAAAATAATTCTCTCCAACTGAGTGACAGGGTAGTTCAAATTCCTATGATCGTTCATCGGGTGGAACGGCATTCCTCGCTAATTCATGCCTCAATAAAGCGAACAGGAAGCAAGTAATCATCATAAATTACGCGCCTTTCGGACAACAATGAAATGTACAACTTCGAAAATTTTCCCGCCAAGTTATCAACCAAATTGGCTCAAATAAGAATAGGTTTTAGAAAGAGTGATAAAAAAGACCTTGCGACTATTCCAAGACTTCAAAGTTCTTTGCCATCAAATAAGAAAAATAACCAAGGGATTTTTCGAACCAAACGTGCCTTTTTAATAGTGACGTGTAGGAAATAAGGGAAGACTACCACGATTTCCTGTAAGTGTCAATTATGAACCCCTCCCCAACCGAAAAGAAAATTGATTGGAAGTGTTTCTAAAACCCGATTTCCAAAGGGAAAACGTCACAAAGTAAACCTTTTGAACAGAACCCAAAAAAAAAAGAAGTTCACGTGAAATTTTGACCGTGAGCACCGTCTTTGATGCGGGTTGAACGCGGAGTCATAGTAGAACAGATTCAGGATTCACTTGGTGCACTTGGTGTGTTGTTTATATTTGTTGCTGATTGTTGACAATGAGTTATACAACCAAGATAAATTTGATCTATTTTTTATTTACCACAAACGAAACTTAAAACCGTTCCTGACCGTTTTCTCTCTTCGGTTACCGAGAACAGCAGATGTCTTTACAGTCAGTTTCATTCAGGGCGTGGTCTTTAACTGACAGAAGCCGAAGAAACGTTCTGAACCAACCTCAAGTATTTTTTAAGATTTTTTTTATTCCTGTATAAGTCTGAAAAGTTCGAATGCTGTATTGGAACATTTGGTCTGATTTGGACTACTAGGTTTTTGGGATCATTTGGACTACGCATTTGGACTACGCTTTTAGTTTTCAAGTTGGTGATCGCAATTCACATAACAAAATCTCTTGACTATCACCTGATTACAAACACGAGAATTTAGTTTTATCGACTGAGTCGATAAGTGTAAGTAAGTAACTGAGTCGATAAGTGTAGGTAAGTGTTTCATCCCCCCACCGACGCAGCACCACAGTTTCTCTAGAAACTAACCCCATTCACCTGATTACAAAGCCGTGGACACTTTGCTTTGAGTTGGACAACTCAATTATGTAGCGGCCAATCAGATGCGAGGTGAATTGAGACTAAACTGCAAAACCGTGAACGATCTATTGCACCACATTGGATCAATACAAACAGTGATAAGGAAAAACGGACCACTGCAAAGGACCTACTGAGAAAACAATGTGAAAAGGTATTCTCTCAAAATGGCTATTGTTGGCCAAACCTAACATCTGTAACATGATCAGCGATCAAAACCAGAAAGCAGACGCAGACAGCTGTTTACGTTTTTTTTTGGAACCGATGAAACGAGATGACTGAAACCGCAGGAAAACTATGAAAACAGGAAAGAGGAAATACCACTGAACTTTTTCTTTGCGAAATATACAGCTATTTCAATTAACGTTGTCGGATAAAAGCTTAAAGCCAAGACCGCAAGGTTGTATGGTAGTAAGGTGGTATAGCTATTCACAACTACCCATACTACCATGCGGTCTTGGCTTTGAGCTTTAGGATCCGACAACGTTAATTGAAATAGCTGTATATACGATTTATAAACATATATGTCATTTATTTCTCGTTGTAGTTTTTTGAAAGCATGTCCGGCAGTGATTTCTGTAAAACCAATGCAAGGATCACTTGTTTAAGGTTAATTTCAAAGCATGTTCAAATGAAATCGTTCGTAATTTTCTGATTTTTACAACTATCGGCGTTGTTGTAAAAAGACCTGAAGACGAGCGACAATTCCGTGGTTAGGGAGAACTCCTTATAATAATGACGAGAATACTTGTCGCAAAAAAAAAAAAACGCCGAATAGGTTCCAGAATCAAGTAGTAATAGACATGACTTCTACTGACTTTTACTTTATCCTGATTCCTACTGATTTTTATCCACTTGGCAATTACTGTCAACATAAGGCTGCGTTTTTTTGGGAGGATCCGAAATTGGATTTGTGATCTCGGATCATATGGATTTTTCATGACCAAAAAAACGAAAAATCCTAAAACGGATCATTTAACGTAAAAGAACCGTTGGTATGCAAATGAAGCTATTTTGACTCGCTTGTGTTTATCAGCCTGCTCGACAAATAGTTTTCAAACTATAAGCAATAAAATCTTACCTGAATTGCCCATGATATGAAATCGTGAAAGAAACAAAACAGCGACCGGAACGAGTAAATTTGCACGAAAGACCGCTTGTCAGATGTACTTTTTTCGAATCCATTCCCAAAAAAACGCTCAGATCACGAATCTAAAAATCCGGATTTGGATTTGATCCGAAGAATCCACCCTGAGTGTGGATTTTATGGATTCATGATCCGTTTTTGGATTTGCCCAAAAAAACGCAAAATCCGTTTTTGGATTCAGAAATCCTGATTTGGATTTTCCCAAAAAAACGCACCCTAGATAACCATGCATTTCACGACTTTCATCGGAAAAAATTATACTCGCACTGCATGCGGAGATTTTAATTATAATCTCTTGATAGATCTCAATCGTTTGTTCCCCTAGCAAATACTAATTTTGAAAGTGAACGCTCTGAAGGGAACCAAAGTAGCAGTTTTTACCCCAAGTTAACCAGCATCTCCACCGCAATTTCATAGCAGTTTCCCAGGTAACGACATTCTGCAATTACAAAAACATTCTGGTAACATTCTGGTAATATTCTACAATAGGCCACTTTAAAAATTCCATAATACTCTATAAGTGCAGGTTTGGGTGGTGCTTGATGTAAGCCTGATTTTTCCAATTTCTTTTGTTTTCAGCACGAACTGCACGTGCTATACTTCAACTTCTTGGCAATTTGCATACGGTGCACATTTGTATACGAACACACAATGCTACGTCCTAGCGTTCCTACATGTACTCTGAATTCCACTGAGCCATTCTAACAAAGGATTCTTGAATCAGTAATTACACCCCGGTGAGGCTGAGCCTGCACATAAAAGATTATTATGGTATTTTTCGAAGTGGCCTATTACAAAAACAGTTTTTTATCTACAATACCCAAATTTCGAATAGTTTTTTCACCATCATTACCGCGTCATCGTCATCATCATCATTACCGTCATCGTCACCGTCACATCATCGTCATCGTCACCATCACGATCATGATCATCTATTCTTTAATTGGTAGATAGGTTGCACGTTTTATGGAAGCAACTAAACGTAAACGTAAGCAAACACAGAGCCACTTTCGCTTTGTTGGTATCAATCCTAAGTAGTGATGTGGGATTTCCAAATAACAGTTTCACTGTTTATGGGTTCCTGGCAACAGTGAAACTGAAATGAACTGTTCGCAGTTTTAGAAATTCTATTTTACAATTTTTAGCGTGATTGTGGTTTTCCTTATTTTGCATTTATTATTTTTAGCTTATTTCATTTAGTGACTTTTATTTAAGACTGGACTCGTCTGAAAACCACCTATGGGTGATGGCGACTTCTGTATAAAGAAAGTTATCACGAGTAATAATAATAATAATAATAATAATAATAATAATTGATCGGGACGCTTGTCGTACCCCTCTGAGGTGAAAGTGTGGCTTACATGACTTTTAAAGATCGGTGTTATGGAATTATCTCGTTAACTTTTCTGGCAATCGAACAATGCCATCACACGGTACACGAATGTTACGTAACGTTTTGTGATTTTTTTAGTGATTATTAGGAGCAGTGTGGGAGAGGAGAAGAACGGGGTGGGAGGCGATTTAGAAAAATAAGAAATATTAAAGATTTATGTGAGTATAAACTGTTTGTTGTTGTTTCTTTCTTCTACCCCTACTTAAAACTCTTACAATTTCATTCAAATTCAGGTGTAACTCCCCCTTTATAAAATGTGCTGTAGTATTTTTTTTAGAACCTTCAGAAATGTAATTTTTGACTTCTGAGTGATGTAGTAACGAATTAGCCAGAAATTATTATTTTGACGCCACGATATAGAGGCTTGCGTGTCGTCATGGGACATCTCGGGACTGATATTTATCATTCTACGTCGGTCATTCTTCTCGAACGTTGCCTTTTTTCGTTAAGTTTTTACTATAAATACGTTGGGAAATGAAATGTTATAAAAAGTATTAAGTAATGTTACCTGCACCTTTTCTTCTAGCTCCAGTGCCACTGCACTTATAGAGGAAATACGTTTCCCCATTTTTGGGGGCCACATCTAAAGGGTAGTTTTTCGAGGTTTTTCGTAGCTGGCGTGGCACAATTTTTTTTTGACTTTTGACCTATAATGCGTGTGAAATGTAATTTAAAAGGATAAGGAGAATAGACAAAATATGTTATTAGGATACATTCATTGGATGACTGACTGACTGACCCATCCTAAATAAACTATTTCACATTGAAAGTCACAAGAGGCCTAGCTACCTGTACGCACGTACGCACGTGCGTACCTGAAAAAGTCGAAAAATAAGTAAAAACAGGAGCCGAATCGGCTCCTGGTAAAACATGAATAAAGTAGGTAGGTAGGAGGTAGGGGGGTGTTTGAAATTGATTGCGCTTACCTCTGAAAAAGTCCTGGCTACGCCCCTGGTCACGTGTCAGTGGAGTCAGAATTGAGACTTGCCATAGTACCGTGCTAAAACCTTTGAAATGCTAATGTATTAGAAATTGCTGAAACTTAAAAGTCAGTTAACTCTTAAGTTGGGCAGACACGAGGGTCATGTAGCAGGGACATGTCGCAGCGACATGTAGCAGCAACAAAAATCTGTGTACTAGTACACACTGAGGGACATGTAGCAGGGACGTACAGCGGGGACAAAATCATAGCGCCTGCACACACATGAAAATGTTGCAGCGATACGTCCCCTCGTGTCAACTGATACTATCATAATTGTGCAACACCAATTTTGGGGACATTTTGTCATTGGTGTTGCACAATTATGACAGCATCAGTTCACACGAGGGGGCGTGTCGCTGCAACATGTCCTTGAGACATATCCCCGCAACATTTTTCTGTGTGCAAACGCTATGATTTGTCCCTGCTACATGTCCCTCAGTGTTTACTACACAATTTTTTGGTGCTGCTTCATGTCGCTGCGATATGTCCCTGCCACATGACCCCTCGTGTCTACCTACCTTTAGGGGTAAAAATAAATCAGAACCATGCTCACAGAGCGACATTCTGGTACCTTTTAAAGGTTCTTTGAAAGGTTTCCACGAGCATCCTTTTACTGTTAGAAGTAACCCCACCCTCCACTACAAACGAAACACTGGATAGAACACTTATAAGTTATTTATGCATTTTTATTAACAACAGAATAAGTAAGCAGTAAATCCGAGTTGTTTCCTAACGTTTTGAACTGAATTTTCTGATAATTAACAACACTGATTCTTTTTCGTCTTATGAGCTGGAGAAACTGACACATTCACAGAAAGCATAACACCAGGGAAACAAGATTAGATTAATTATTGCACAAAAATAATTACTATACATTTTGAAACATTTCTAATTTGCCTTCTACTGTTGCAAGTTAAGATACTACTATGTAACCACAGGTTTGCCATCCCATGTGTGAGTGGTATGCTGTGCTGTTATCAGTAATGGATGTTTCAGAAATCAAAGTCAAAGTCGTTATAGGCGGATTTCAGCTGATGAAATGTTTATCAACAAACCTTTTCAATAGACCATTTTACCGTTGTGTTCGGTGACCTGGCCTTTGAACTGTAAAATGGTCTATTCTAAACACCTCAGAGTTTTCAGAGTTTTCCAGGTTTCTTTTGGCTTGTCACAAAATCTTTCTTCCACAAAGTTTTTTTAGTAAGATAATGTGAAACAGGTAAAAGAAAGGCTGATGCAAATGTCATCAGTAATCAAAGTTTTATTCCAGTCTTGACACCATAGCGTTTTAATTAGTTCGCTTACTTTTTCATTTGTTATCATAATCAATCATCAATGGGGTAATGAGCTTATCACCAGCCACCTCCCCCTCTCCCTTTTGTCGAGGAGGGGGGGGGGGGCAGCTGTACACAGGCCATCCCAGCAGAGTAATGCTAAGGACATTGGTTTGTTGACTTTGTCAACCCTCTCACTGCCCAAACAGGATGAAAACATTCATTCTGAAAATATCAAGAAATTAACTGAATACTCATCATGCATGCAGTAGCTTTCAACTGAATGATCATACTTTGGGAGTTTCATCAATGAGTACAGGTTTGAGCTTGTAAGTGAATTAAATGTTAACATCGCAGTTCTTGAGTGTAAATGAGGGCATTACACGTAATATATCAAACATGAGACACAGTGTTTCATCTGATTTCCAAACACTCATTAAACATTTCATGAATTATTAATGAGTTTGACAAGCCCGATGAAAGCCAAGCAGGGATCGGATGAGGGTGACATTTATACTAAAAGCTTGAGGATCGAGGGAGGAGGGGGGGGGGGGGGGTCGAGTTAGGGTGGAATTTATACTTAGTGAGGATATCAGCAAAAGGGATACCCAATAGGGGAATTTTTGTTTACCATTTTTGCTTCATTTTAGCATATGTCTCGTTCTCTAACCCACCTACAAAAAAAATCAAAGCACAATTTGATTTCTCTGAAAATTTGAGCCCAATATGCGAGATACACTTCATGCAATGCTGTATTAAAAACTTTAAATTTTACAAAAAATGTATGGCTCATTAGTACTTTTGCCACCCAACAATTTTGCAGTTTTTGATAGCAGATATTTCCTTAAATATTGCATGAAAAAACCTGAAAATTGCATAGATTACTAAGTTTAACAAGCTCTTTCAACTTTTGAAGTCAATTCGTATTTAGCATGATGCCAAGTTCTTTATGCAGATTTATATGCTAATAAAGCAAAATGTAAACAATGACGTCAACAAAGATTCCCAAACATCCTCCCGGGATGGCCTCTGATAAGAACAAAACAGATCATAACAAATGTTTATTTAAAATTCTATTTGAGATGAGAATATGCAACCATTAGTAATAATACTGCTAAAATATAAGACCAATATTAGTGCATGGCATTTAAATTTAATTGTTTTACCAAGATATTTTGTCAATGGATACTCTGATAGTCATGTTTTAACAATGCCACCACATCATCAAACTCTGAAAACTCACAACTTTCTTTTGACAGGAGACAAAAGGAAGCTTTGTGTTTAGCTTGAGAAACAGACGTTTCACAGCTCCATTATGAGTAATGTCCAAATAACATCTGAGTAACAAGCACGACATACCACTATCTAGTAAGGAGTAGTGGTTCTCGTTGGTGTCATAAATCTATTCACCCCTAATAGTGATCGGCCAAGTTCTCCATTATAAAAAAAAATCAGAATTCCATTTTGTAAAATATCAATAAACTAACATCACCACAGGAAAGTACTGCTCAGTAGCTTTCATTTGAATGGTCACACTTTAGGATTTCATCCACAGACTCAACAGATCGAACTACCCTGTACAGCGTAATAAACAGTACCACAAGAAAGTACTGCTCAGTAGCTTTCATTTGAATGGTCACACTTTAGGATTTCTACCAGATTTCTACCAGACTCAAAAGTTAGAATCACCTGTACAGCAAAATAAACAGTACCACAGGAAAGTACTGCTCAGTAGCTTTCATTTGAATGGCCACACTTTAGGATTTCAACCAGACTCTAAAGTTAGCACCATTTAAAAATTCAGGCTTGAATGGGATCAAGCCTGAATTTTTTTCAGGTTGCTTTTTCAACTGCTTAAGTTGAGAGCACACTGCAAGGATCACAAATTTCACTCTAGTCTCCTTCATAGCTATTTCTTGAATCGAATGGTCTGACCCAACCAGAAACACTATGAACATGACGTCTTCAGGAAAGATTTCAAAGATTTTTGATTAAACTTCATTTTACATGAATTTGTCACCTGAACATAATATTTCAACACATGACACTTGTCATGGACAAATTCAGTGCTTGCCAAAATAAAGAAAAAAAAAACATATATCTCTTGCTATTATTTAGCATTACCACACAATAGACTTCTTAAAAATTATTACTTCTTAAAACATTAATCCTTTGACCTCTCTCAACTCCCACTTACAAGCTATGGGTGTATGATGACAACAGTGAAATGAAGATGGCACAAGGGTTATTAGAAAATAACAAGGGAAGGGGAGAGGTATATATTCTGTCCCTTGCCTTTATGGCAGGCAGTGAAAAAGGGGAGGGAAAGGTTGAAATGAAATTAACACAGAGAGAGCACAGAGTACAAATGACGGAAATTTTCTCTTGCATGCTCTATCCCCTCTTTCCCTCTTCTCTTTAGCGCCTGACATGCAGGCTCAACCCTTTCACTCCCAGGGTCAATTATGGAGACATGTAATGTAGTTCTAACTTTTTAGTTTGTCAACAAAATCCTATGGTGTGACCATTCAAATGAAACCTCTTTGGTCGTACTTTTGCATGGTACCAATTGTTTTTCAATATTTTATACAATGAAATTTGGAATTTGTTTTGAACTTTGATTTTTTGCACTCTTGCGAGTTAAAGGGTTACCGGTAATATGGTCCTGAAGAAAGACCTTTTCTACACCTGCAAAGTGTGACAGGGTCTTTATTGAATGTTTAATATGGGAAATGTGCCTTTCACATGAACTATATTTTCCATTTAAAGTTTATCTTTACTTCTTTAACATATTCACATTGCCTACACTTTTTTCATGGGATGAAATGAAAGGAGGTTCATCATCTTGGTAAAATGGGGTATGTTACTGGGGAGATTTGGGGAAAGGAAAAAACAACATCAGAGGGAGCTTCCCAATTGGAGCTTATAATATTTTTTTTATATCACAGTTGCATTGTTGGGAAAATACATACATCAGCTTCACAGAGTGACTAATGTAACAAGGGCCATTAAAGCCTGTATTTCAGGCACTAAAAAAGGGGAAGGGGGGATTTTGGGTGCACACGAAGTGAGCAGAGAGAATGCAGAGTGGAAAGAGAGGGTGTGGTACCTCCCCCTTCTCTTTACGCTCTCTCCACCCCCAAATCCCCTCTGCCCTTCCCCTTTCCACCGCATACAACGCAGGTTAGGGGCACTTAGGACAATTAAAACCAGTCTCTTCAGAACAGCAACAGAGAACTCCAATTTTGTTATTTAATTGCAATCAGTGTTGGGGAAACACAGCATTCCATCTTAGAATTAAGTTTCAATTCTCTATGTTCTGTTCTCCTTTGCGATTGGTTTTCATTGACTTAATGAAACTGGCAATATTAGCCATGCTGCAACTATGTTTAAGCCAAAATAAAAACATTAATGCAGTTTAATGAACTATTATTTTATAGGAGAATATTTCCTATGTCCAGATTCTCTACTTTGAAGAAAAAGATAATATGCAGAGTTCATTTAATTATAAAAACATTTTACAGAATGCACGAAAAACAATGCAACCTATGATACACTTAATTGTTCTAACAACCTATAGCCGGCATTCTTTATCCTTTTTTCCATGATTTATGAGTTCATTTCCTCTCGGTTTGATCCATCTTTGTAGCTGTTACAGCCAATTGGGAATTTTTGCTGCCATATGCCCTGAATCAGTGAGTATCTACTATCTACATAAATGGATTTGTAGATTGTCCTTGTCTCTGCATGGCTTGCTGCGACCCGGCGTTCTAAAAAAGCCAATAATTATCAGGATACATTTTAGAAAATTGACGACAAAAAACTGGAGTGCAAAGAAAGTGAGTAATGCCAAGGGGGGCCATGCTACTCTGTGATAGGAATGACAAAGTGTCCTCCCTCATCTATAAAAATTCAACATGTAACGCACATATTTCTGTCACATGTAAAGTAATATGAAAATGAGAAATAACTTTGTCAAATATGAAGTATATGTTACTGACCATACTTTCACACAATCCTGGACACAAGTGAACCATGACTTAAAACATATTATGAGACTTAAACTTGGAATGGCAAGAAAAATGGATGAATATTAACTTGGCTGACTTTTAATCCTTGATTAAAAACACAATTTTTTGTAAGGCTGCATTAAACAAGATGAAGAAGGGTGACAACTCCATAACAAAACTATTATTATTTTGCAAAACTAACTTTTCTCTTTTAGGTGTCAGTGAAAGAGTTGCTACATGTGTATTTTAACCATGTGCTTTTTAACAAAAAAAAAACGATACAAAAAAAGACATGTGGTGCGCCAGAACTTTACTTGCCTAGTTACAACTTTACTTATAATGTACGTACCATAAATGGGTTGGCTTGTTGACTTTGTTGCCAACTGCCAAATTGTTGCATTTGTTGTTGTTGTTGTGGTTGTCCAAACTGTCCAGCACCCATTCCAGCCATACCACCGCCAAATGCTGCACCCCCCTGATTCCCAAAACCACCACTTGGCTGTCCACCAAATCCACCAGGACTTCCAAACCCAGAGGGCTGCTGCGGACTGCCAAAGCTGCCACCGCCTGACATTGGATTAGCTCCAAATCCACCTGTTGATGTGCCAAACCCAGATGGCAACTGCGCACTTCCAAACCCAGAAGTTGGCTGTGCAGAACCGAATCCTTGATTACTGCCAAACCCAGGTTGGTTTCCACCAAAGTTCATTTGACTTCGCATTTGATGTTGCTGTTGTTGTGGTTGTTGTTGACCGCCACCCATTTTTCCAAACTGGTTCCATGCCATTGCTGTCATGCCAGCACCTCCAAAGCTAAGATTTTGTTGAGTGGATGTGGATGGCATACCCATGTTTTGACCTGCTCCCATTTGTTGCTGCCCTGTCATGCCTCCCCAGCCAGGCTGCTGACTTCCACTGAATGACGACTGCTGGGCCGATGTAAAGTTGCCAAACCCTCCACCAGGTTGGTTACCACCAAAAGCTGTATTTGATGGCTGGCCACCAAAGCCCGAACTTACTGGCTGATTGCCAAATGCAGAATTTGTTGGCTGATTGCCAAATGCGGAACTTGTTGGCTGATTGCCAAATGCGGAGCTTGTTGGTTGAGCTGAACTAAAACTTCCAAACCCACCTCCAGCACTGGATGTCGCTGACATACTACTAGCAGGGCTCATGTTTCTTGTGGGACCATTGAGCTGTCCGCCCAGACCCTGAAATGGATTGGATGGTTGCTGTTGAGGCTGCTGGGAAGGAAAGCCACCAGAACCCACACCTGATGTTGTACTTGAGAATGGGTTGGGTCCACTTGACATCCCGAACGACGACGTTCCCGTAGAACCAAAGCCTGATGCGGAACTGACACTGGTGTTACTGCTACTTGCAGATGGACCAAACAAGTTATCCAACTGACTCAATGCTGCATACCTATCACTAGCAGAAGGTGCACCTCCTGAGGCTGACACTAGAGGCCCAAAACCAGAGTTAGATGTTGCTGGTGGCTGTGAGGGAGCTGCAGGGAAATAAATAGTAATAACCATTATTACAAGACTGTGTAGCACTCTTAAATTCTCAGAAGCATTTCTCTCCATTCTCCTTACACAAATGTCCCCTGCCTAGTTGCTCTCTAATCCCCAGGGAGGGTACTCAGGTATAATATTGATGGGAAGTGCAAGGGCCTTTTTGTGATCTGAGGACTTCTTTTGTGTTAGATATTTTGTGGTGACTTTTTTGGGGTGAAAGATTTTGGTGAGGACTTGTTGGGGGGTTGGAAAAAGCGTGACCTTTTAATGCAGAGAGAAAAGGGACTTTTTGGGATTATGCTCAGGGCTATTGGATGATCCGATAGGTCTTGGATGTTGGCATCAGCCATGTCAGTTGTTACACATTGCTATTAGCCATTTATTCAAGTATGTTATTACCTTAATATTATTACCCTATTATTACCTTATTATCAGGGAACACTTAAAGCTGAATTACAGTCCATACTGCGCAATCTTGGGGTTTGTTTTCATTTTTTGTTTTGAATTTGTTAATATGTTACACTTCGGTAATAGCATACATGGAGTAAATGGCAGTAAACCGTCAGTCTGCCATTACAGCTGTTGTGTTTATGAATGCTCGATGAGCTGAAACGTCGGTTTGGGAAAACTTTGGGGTTCTTTTACTTGTTATTTATGTTTGGCAAAGACATCTGACATTAATAATGAGGGAAAAGGTAAGTTTGTCCCGTAATTTTCATTTTCGCAAGTAAATGTTCCTTGTTTGTGAGTCTCACAAACATTGCTGAGCTGAGATTGCGCAGTACAGACTGTAATTCATCTTTAAGAATGTATTTTAATATAACAAGTTTGAAGATAACAGAAGCACGAGACAATACAATTCCTTTCCATGCAATTGAATGTTTGCTGCAAGAAAAGCAAAACGGTGGAAAACAATAGAAGCCTTGCTCCTGTACAAACCAAAACAACAACAGTCTTTAAAATCAGTGAACCAAACTTTTGATCTGACCTGTTGATGTCTGTGCTGCAAATGCATTGAATCCTCCAGAAGAAGCTGGCGGTGATCCAAAAGCATCAAAGAAATTTGACTGCTGCTGTGGTTGTACCGCAGGTTGTTGTTGTTGTTGCTGGGGTGGGGCACCAAATGCTGCAAAACTTGGTTGTGCTTGTTGAATAGGCTGTGGTGCTGATGAACCAAAAGGGTCAAATGTATTCTGAGCAGGAGCTGCTGGCTGTGCTCCAAATGCATTGAATGAAGCAAAGCCACCTTGCTGAGGAGGTGAACCAAACTGACCTGGAAATAAAAGTTAAGATTTACTAATGATGCAATTTAACCAAAAGCAATGTTCCTTACTATACAAAAATTAACACTCCACAAAAATTAGTGGAGTAAAGTTAAAGTCATTCCTTAGTATTGCATTGCGCATCACGTACTGCGCATAATTTCTTGCGTCATTAGCGCGCGCACAGTCCAAACCAAGAAGGTTTCCTTTGAGGTTAAGTTGGCCAAATGAATAAGAGATTGTTTTCTCCTAATCGAGCATGGTGACCCCTATTTTTTATTAATGTAATTTACTCGTTATAGGACTCTAAAAAACATATTTTAAGCAGAAAAAAAGTTTAGTGGTAGAACTTGTATTAATTCTGTGTAAATCGCGTGAAACTCTGTATTTGGAGCCAATGGGGAGTATGTAGTGATGCCGAAGCAGTCCGATTTCCTTGCAAAATTTGTAAGACCGGGCAATTTGAAATGACTTCCCTGAAAGAATATTGCATAATCAAATATATAATGTTAAAATTTCAATAGTAATCATAGTTTTCTGCAGGTAATAACAATCCTTTTCTCGGTGTTCGAGTTTCGAACATTTTTCTCACATTATAAAAAGTCGCTATAAATAACGGCCGTGCAGTGTAAAAACAAGCACGGTGACCCTCTCTTTTTATTGCATTTTTTGAATGTTCTAAGCATAGTTATCAATCGTATCAAGTTTGAAAAAAAGTTCAGTATAAGATCCTTTTCGAGGGAATTACCTACATCACTATTTTTTTATATTTGACTAACAGACATTAGTGCCGTAAAGAGTAAGGAAGACTGATTTTCCAAAATTAGGGCAGTTTTTCAGCTATCTTATCTCCAAAATGAGTTGATGACCTCCCATTTTTTTTTGTGGGGGGGGGGGGGGGGGGGGGGGGGGGGAGGGGGCTTTTTTGACATAAGTAACTCATTTTACCACAATTGCCGGTAATCTCGCAATCTGATTGGTTGATGCGGGTGGTAAATGACAGTGCAGAAAACGGTGCTGATGCTAACATCGCACAATTTCTAAATATTGTGGTAAAAAAAAACAGGTTTCCACTGGTTTTCCATGGTGTGGACTCTTATTTACCACGATTTACGTCATCACATAGTCAAAATTTGTTGATGACTCACTTGGCTGCACCTCGTGAGTCCACAACATTTTGACCATGTGATGACGTAAATCGTGGTAAATAAGAGTCCACACCATGGAAAACCGGTGGAAATTTGCTAATTACCTAATATTGTAGCTACAGCCAATGTTTTATGAAAAAAAAAGAGGTTCCATTGCAACAGAAAAATTCTAACCTTGAGGCTGTGGTTGAGCAAATGGATCTCCACCTAAATCACCAAGTAAGTCTACTGATGGCGGCTTTGGTTGTGGTGGAGCTGGCTGAGCCTGAGCCACCTGGACCTGCCCTGGGGGTGGGGCAACAGATACAGGCATTGCTGAGGAGCTGTTCTGACTTCCTGTACGAGGTCTCTCCCTTGTAGCTTGTGCCTGAATGAATGAAATACTGACGTGAGGAAGAAAGAAGGCTAAATAGTATGTGATACAGGTAGGTAGGTTTACAAGTAAGTACTCTACAATACTTGCGGTAGTTTGGCAGCCTTTGTGCAGGGGGGTTGTTTAACTGTGGTCAAACAAGAGAAATTTGCAAAAGTTAAGCAAAGTACTTAAAATTTAAGGTTGTCATTTTCTCTGTTTAAAGTTTAATATATTGCCAATACACTGTCAATTTACCAAACGTTTTGAAAGTTTACCAAAAAAGTTCTAAGTGTTTAAAAACTGTGAACTGCAGAATTGTCGGCACCATCTGCCAACATAACTTTGATCAGGCGCAAAGAGTTTTGGTCAGTTTTCAAATGAAAAACACTCATCATTTTGAGAAAAATTTAAAGAAAGTAACGTCAACTAATTTTTTTAATACATCCTTGCCCATATTTCCATTTAATATAAAATAAAATCCCACTAAATGAAATGAAAAATGCCTCGGACATTTGACAGCGGTGAAGGGGTTTGTATGCCTGGCCCGCTACTTTGAAAGTGGAGAAGACCCTGGGACAAAGTTACTGGTCCATTGCAGGGTTACCCCCAGCATTACAGATACCATGCACCTCTTAACAACCTCTAATTTCATTGGACCTGGGTATCACGCAGCTCTATTGTTTTCAGGGCTAGGGTCCATTGTTGTGTTGTTTGTTGTATTGTTTTCTCAGCAAATCAGAGAACAGAGCTGCATACTGCCTCCAGCATTATGTCACCAGTACAATGTGGAACAAAGTTTCTTGTTTAAAGTAAACATAACAGCAGATACCAGAGTGTGATATCCAACAGAGGGAGGAGTCATGAATAGCAGGGTTGTTTTGGACAACATGTGAGGTGTTGGATATCCTGATTATTGGAGCAACATATAATATTATTTAAAGAAATTTTATAAACACTACCATAATCTCAGTGCTGGAAACGTAAATTTGAGAGCATTCACCTGAGCCAGGGCAAGTTACTTTTAGAAAGGAATTGCCAATTTTTGTTTTTACTCAACCCAAAACAAAATCCCACACAGCCCCCACTAAAGAAAAAGGAAACCTTCCTTGTGAAAATAATTAAGTAATTTTACAAGCATGTGCACACTGCAAAAGCCTCATGCGACAGCCGTAAACAAGAATTATACCATCTAAATAAATCTTAACAGTGAAAATTGTGCTTGCCAAACTAGGTAAGTGGCATCCAATTTGTACTTGTTCAAACAGATTAATTTACACTCACAGTGGCAAGTAGTTGCTAACTCTGCACTCTGTAACAATATGAATATATCATATATGAATGTATGTGAAATAACATTTTGTTTCCAGCTTTACTTACTTGCACAGATACAGCAGGTGCATTTTCTCCTAAAAGATGCTTCAGTGGCTTGGGTTCAGGCTGGTTCTGACTTGTACTGTTAGCGGTAACTTGCTGTGGGGGAATGTACCATCTTTTCCGCTCATATTTCTGCACCATGAAATCTTTTATCTTTTGGTCGTCTTTAGATTCTGGCTCTGGTGGCATTGAAGAGTTCCACAGACCAAGCCACACTTTTTTACAAAACTAAAATAATAACATGCTTCTCAATAACTTATTTACATGTATCAACGAGGCCTGACAACTTCACTTGCCTGGTAGCTTGAGGCTAGTGAAAATGGAATGTGCCAGATTAAGGATAGTCTTGCACAAAAGCAAACTTCATTTAACAGCATAAACAGCACCTCGGGAAAGTACTGTTTAACCCTTTAAGCCCTAACATCAAAATTTAAATTCTCATTTCTAGTCCTTACACTTCCTATAGAAGTAGTGGGGAGAAATTGTTTGGATATCAAGAGAACTCATCTTGTGTGATCATGTCCTTAATTCTCATGACCTTTTTTATTGATAAAGCATTAATATTACAATGAGAAATTTGATGCTGATCACTCTTAGGGCTTAAAGGGTTAAGATCTTTCAGTTGAATGGTCACACTTTGGGATAACATTCACAGACTCAAAAGTTAGAACCACTTTGTACAGAATAATAAATGACTCCACCGGAAAATACTGTATAATAGGACAATCACATGACTTTTGGAGGGCATATAGTTTATCTGTGGCCCGAGTAGCATCATTTGCGCCCGAGCGGAGCGAGGGTGCAAATGATGCTACGAGGGTCACAAATAAACTATATGCCCGACAAAAGTCATGTGATTATCATTATTATCAATACACAAGGCCAAATCGTACAAATTCATTTAATAAGAAAAAAAATGAAACAGGGCCGTAAATGCGTTTGCAGCCCGTCAAGTTCAATATCGCCCGCCACTCACGCGTGTTTTCTCGAAGGCAATTTCTTATTTGGCCACGTATATTGATAATAATAAGCATTTAAATTATCACACATTAGAATTTCATTCATTGACTCAAAAGGTAGAACTAACTTGTACACCACTATAATAAATGTAGCACCTAAGGAAAGTAGTAGTGCTGCTCAGTAGTTGTCATATGAATGATCACACTTAAGGATTTCATCCACCCACTGAAAAGTTACAACCAACCTGAACAGTATAATAAACAGCACCACAGGAAAGTACTGCTCAGTAGCTTTCAATTGAATGATCACACCATAGGATTTCATCTACAGACACAAATGTTAGACCCACCTTGTACAGCATAATAAACAGCACCACAGGAAAGTACTGCTCAGTAGCTTTCACTTTCTATTTCAAGTGTGTTAAAATATAGAACTATTTTACATAAAAAAGGAAGAACTTTAGAAGTGAGAATGTTTTTGAGCATGCTGTCAAAGAAGAAATCGAAAACACTAAATGCATTGGTAATCCAACCGGCTTAGAGGATTAAGTTGTTAACATTTTATTTTTTAGTCCTAAACTAATTTTTAGAATAAATTTTGTCAAACTTCATGAGCAAGTACAACTAAATTTGGACATTATATACTTATTTGATCTGTCATTATAATAGTAAAAATAATTAAATTTTGTGTTTAATGTTAATGAAAATAAGGGGAGGGATGTGCATACAGCGTGCCTAATTGTTGATATTCTGTAGATATGGTTATGTTAATTGACTGCAATCCACATGGAACATTTTCTTCAAGGATTGGAATTTTAATTTAACACCTTCACATTGCTTTATCTTTATAGAATAATCATAAGTTTGGATACAGTAAATAATTAATTAATCGGTTAATTTTGATGTTGGCAGTAGCAAGAGCTTCTTTCTTTGTCCAAAATATTTAAAGATGTATTTTTAAATTTCATACAGAGCAACTTGACACGAGTACAAGTTTTTAATAGAATATATACAAACCCGTGTGATTAAATCAGAAATGTTTAGAGGATCATCAACTGAATGAATCAATCAAAATTTACCAAAAGCAAGCGACAAACAAAGTCTTTGATAAAACTGCAGCTTCATGCATAGCAGCATTGTCTCTGATTTCCCATGAACAATAAAACCACAAGAACCTAAGTCCCGCCATTTTGTATACAAACACCTCAACTATTTTTTTTTTTGTTAAATTCTGAATGAATTTGCTGCTTTTCATATGCACCAAAAAATAGAAACGGAATAAAGATTACACTTAAATTTAACATAGTGAGACAAAACTGTCTACAATGTGAAAATTGACAACCGGTAAGATAAAAATGCATTTCATACGACCGGCGCGAACAACATCTAAGTTTACATGAGCTGAAATGGTAAGTCACGAATGGTCACGATTTCAGTCGTTAAATCGATTTTCTATATTTTAGATACAACAGTTTATCTTCCACACATTGTAGTTATTTTATGGACTATCACAGAGCCGGGCTAGTTAGTTTACATTGCAACCACAAATCAACCTGCCTAATATTGGTCAAATGGATCGTTGTGGATGTGAAATGCAGTCAAAACTATGTTAGGGGTGTTACGGTGTGCTGACATCAAATGTTCCTGTACTAAAATAGTTTAGTTTTAATTGAAAAGGTGCTGACAAATTTGGTCCATTTATTAAATGTTTCGTTAGGAAGGAAACACACGAAGTAGCTAGAAATCAAAAATGTGTTGCCAGATTTGTACAATGGGAGAAAAGGCAGTAAGCTGTTTCGTTGCATTGTAAACTTACCTCATTTCCTTGGCCTTGTAAACTCTCTATTTCTTGCGGTGTGAAGCTGGTCATTGAGATTGATTTGACTCTTTGAGGAGGGTTTAATCCTCGTCTGTGAAACGATAAGAAGAAGGCATTAGCCTTTAACATTTAGCTGCAAACTCAATCATTTGACTAAACTTGACGCAAAAAACCTCGCCAAAATTTACGCCATCTCAACTCACAAAATGCCACTACATGATGTACAAACGAAAGATCCTATTGTCGTATTCACATATGTAGGCCCTCTTTGTCCGCAGTCGAAGCATTTTTTGTTGTGGGGTAAAGCTGCGAGATCTCTGAGAAGTTTTAAGTTCTTTTCGTCCTGCTTTTTCTTCCCCGAAGACATCATGGATGCTCTGCTCCGCCAGCGTACCATGCACTGCGCAAGTCTATGAAAGAAAACCACAGGGGAGGGGAAGGTTCGACTATCTGGTCACGCAATATTCACGGGGTAGTCACGCCAACCTTGTTTTAATTTCGGACATTTTAAATTTCGACCAAAACGTTTTTTATCAATTCCTGTTATTGTGAAAGAAAACTTCACATTACACTTATAATCTTGAAAAATATTCCATGAATAAGAAGTCAAAAAGTGTGCTCTTGTCATCACTTCTTTACGGATTCGAGGATCAAAATATGAGAAGAAACTCTTCATGTACCCAGCTGGTCAAATCAAGCAAATTTTAATCAGCGAGGATAAATTTCTTTTTCTTGTTATTCATTTCTTTGTAAGACTTCTTGTATTCAATTTACCTGGCTGAGACAATTGGTGATAATTGCGTCACGATGTCATGCAATACACTACAGGATACATGATATAGCGCGTGACGTATGCAAAAAGAATGCGGATGAATCCCACTTCCTATATTCATACCAAATATTAAAATCAAATTGTCAGCATGGTCAACACACATTTTGACTTCCGTGAAACCCAAGATCTATTCGGATATGGATATCTTTATGCTTCCACATGCCACATGAAGCTGTTGTTAACTTCATGAATGAATTTAGAGGGGAAGTTGTTGTTAATTAGACTATTTTTATTTAGTTTATATAGATTTGTAATACTATTTAACAGCTTGTTTTTGTTTTCGTTTTTTCTGGTATATCTTAGTACGTAATCTCGTACCCAGATCTCCCACGGTCAGGCGGAAGCCGTTTCAGTTGGTAGAGTATGTATTTCCCTTGGGGCACGCATAACGGTATGCGTGTCATATGCACAGGAGTGGTATTTATACCACTCCTTGATTCACATTTGTTATTGAAGCCTACCAGTATTCTTACAACGAGGTTGTTCCTCGGGGCTACTTTTCATATCTGCATCTTTTTCTGGCCCAGGTTATTATCATTATACGCACCAGTTATGTACAAATTGTGTTTACGATATACTGCAATCGCAGCATTTATTTCATCTTTGTTAGAATACATCATATTTATATTGTATCTTTGATATATGTACACATTCTGCAGCAATAAAGATTACTGGCGGGCCCTCCTCCAACTCGTGTGAGTGTTACATTGGAAATGATTTCTGTGCGGCTAAGCGTAGCGCAAGAGAACAGAACTACCTTGTATAGCTCAGAAGGAGGTCGGACACTTATTGAGAATTATATAACGTAATGTCGACACTTAGAATTTTATTTTCAATAAATTTTATTGTGTAAAAAAAGAAAATCTAAAATCCCCACTCAGGATTGAACCTGTGACCTCAGCTAGGCTTAGACTTACATAGCCTACCGTACCACAGTACCACCTAGCTTCTCGGGTTGTTTAGGCCTAAATTAAACTATATAAACTGCTAACCCCAACCTCAACTGAAAGCTAACCAGTTAATCCGTTTTATAAGTCTCAATAAAGTGTCCGACCTCCTTCTGAGCTATGGAATCTAGACTCTACCGTTTCAGTTAGCGGGGTCGTAGCTGTCCAAACGATGTCTGTGATTAACGAACGATACAATTGATATATCACTTGATTGAACAAGCCCCTATCCTTAATCCCTATCCCAGCGGGACAAATCTATTGTTTTCTTAACGAATCACAGACATCGTTTGGACAAGTGCAGGACTACCCGTTTCTGTTCAGTACAAGCACGAGTGAGATCTGGGTACGAGATTACTTAGTACGAGGACCCTGCTGTAAAGCACTTTCGAGTGAAGAAGGTATTCTCAATAAAGATTTATCATAAACTCACCGCCGCGCCCGATGTAAGATCTATACAGGTCCTCCTGAATGCTCCCCCGGAAGTAATGCCCTATATAAGCTACATAGTGCGGCCTAAATGGGTACGTTTAATGTTTTCAAAAGCTTATTTTTAGCTAGAAGTGAAGACAAGTCAAAGTCGAAACTATAAAAGGGCAGAAAACCTTTGGAAAATTTTTCATTGAGTAGTTATTTAACTGGAATCAAAATTGAGGCTAATCCTAGGTTAGCATAATCATGAAAACCCAGGCTTTTTTCTTCCCATTTTGAAGTCTTGCAACATGTGTTTTTATTCCGGTAATGGGACATTGACCGATATTCCGGAATAAGAATAAATGAAGTCTTGAGATATCACTTCACAAGCCAATTTTGAACTGTCATGTCTGATCACTCTTTTTATATTCCAGCTAGGGGCGCGAATATTCCAACAATACACATTTGTAGCGATCGAAAGCGACCTTATTGATCTTAAAGTGCTGCCGTAACAAGAAACAATTTTTTTCGCAGCTTGAAGGCAACGCTGACGAGGGCATTGCGAGACAAGTTGCTCGGGGCTGTAAGACGCTCGCAACACTTTTCGCAAGGAGAGCGATAGCGCTTTTATTTAATGTTGTTCAAATAAGAGCAGAAGCTCGAGGAAGAAATTAAAATGGAAAAGAAAAGGCAAAGGACATCTTGGGAGAGATCGTGGTCTGCGAGACGGTAGGAAGTAGGTTATTTAACTTTTTCTGCCGAACTCGTAACGCAATTTTTCGCTGCGCGTCAAGTTACGAAGAGAGGGTGTTACACGCACAATTTCATAACTCGTCTCGCAACGGCTGCCTTCAGCGTTGCGTTGCAGGAAAAAAATCCTTCCGCTTCTAAACCAACAAGACACCGGGCCCCGGGTTGTTCAAAAGGTGGATAGCGCTATCCACCGGATAAATCACTATCCAGTGGATAACACAATTGGTTTTGCTAATGCCTATCCACTGGATAGTGGTTTATTCGGTGGATAGCGCTATCCACCTTTTGAGCAACCGGAGCCTCGTGGATAGGCCTTGCAAAACCTACTGTGTTATCCACTGGATACTGATTTAGTCCGTAGATAGCGCTATCCACACTTTGAACAACCGGGTCCTGGTCAAAGGACGAAAGCGACCTATCCTAAGTGTCCTATACTAGCAAAACAAATGACCACAAAGGATATTTCATTTTCCGTATTTCTTTATTCACTCGAGAAATCCCTCTAGCTTTCCCGAAATTTCCATTTACACGCGCCTTGAAACGTTTCGAATTATACTCCATTACATTACACTACTATGAGCCCCTAAACTTCCCCATTCCTCCTCTTTAACGTCTGTTACGGAGGTTATGGCATTTCCAAACGGACACACCGTGGGTCAATTCAATAAAACTTTTACAAGTGTAATTTACAAGTGTAACCATTATTTTCAACCTCCGAAACAATGGCTACACTTGTAAAAGTTTTGTTGAATTGACCCCATATGTCCTCAATTAATAAAAATACGAAAAAAGCAAGTGACACACTCCTACCCCGCGGCCTGGCCAGTACCTTACGCATGCGCACAGCCATATCACCCGGGCAGTGGCCTCAATTAATGGTTATTATTATTTGCTCCAACAGAGATTGATTATTCAAGGGCGGCGATTATCCGATTATCCAGCTTTAAAGGGGGGAGTTTACCGGACGGCTATTCGAGGAAATGCTGCGTAGCAATCCTCTTGAAAAGGGCGCAAGCCTAAGAAGCAACAGGGAGCTTCCCTTATGCCATCTCTCTAATATTACACGCCCCTCGTGTCTCTTATATTTTCGCCGCGGCGTTGCCGCTCGTTGCCAGTCCCCGGCTTCTCAAGAAAGCGTGCCGCGAGAGAATCTCTAATCACCCAGAGCTTACTAGCGGATTACACAGCAAAATAGGCAATTCAGTAGCCTATGTGCTAGCTACCTATTTCTTTTCTTTCTTTCTTATTTTTAGATTGCCACTCGCTTAGTTAATAAGCAGTTTTATCATATGATCCGTACGGTCCTGCGAGCCTTTTCTTTGCAAAACCATCGATGAAAGTCCCGTATGAGGGCCGTACGCATTTGCGCGAGCGAGGCCGGAAAAAGCCTACTACAAAAGCGGATGGCCTCGCGCGTTAAGATTTCAAGTAATTTTGTCTCCAAATTGGTCATATGATAAAATACTTATTGACTAAGTTAGGTCGGGCCGGATGGGAAAATATTTGGCTCTCGGTCGTGGCGCACGGACCTCGCTGCGCTCGGTCCGTACGCCATGACCTGGAGCCAAATATTTTCCCATCCGGCCCTCCTACTTAGTCAATAAGTACATATTCCTTAACAACTTTACAAAATAATTTCTCAGAAACCTAATTTATTGCATTAATGGGTCATGCGAAGTTCTATATAAGAATTTTAACCGAATATTTTTACCCAATAATCGAGTAAGCTAGATTCTTTAGTTACATACAAAAGTAAAAAAGAAATTTCAACATTTTCATACACTACCTAAATAATTAATATCTGCAAAGTGATGACCATGCATCACTCAACTTCTTGTACAAGAACGGGCTTAAAGTAAAAATATACTTTTTAGTATTACTGAAGTCTTATTTTGGAGCGGTTTTGAGTCGAGTTTCGAAAGGAATTCGCGTTTGCTTTAAGTCGCTTTGTGATTGGTTTAATGGAATCTTGCCACTTCCTCAATCAGAAAGAATAACAAAACTCGTGACTTGCTCGCACGTCTGTTGTGATGGGCCAGATATAATATAACTATATAACTTTGTTTTTGGTTTTACGACACTCAATTTAAAACCGCTCCATGCTAAGAACAGTTAACAAAACGAATTGCTGTTTGAATATCATCGGTGTATGATCACTGAATCGTTTTCTGAAAACCAATCAAAGGCTCTTATGAGCCAACTCATGAATACAAAAAGTTCGGAACCCTCCTCTCTCCTAGGCGTTTTGCTCCACCGACTCCCTCCCCTCCCCTCCCCTCCCCTCCCCTCCATCTTACGCTGTCCCCATGCATAGGGCAGGTGACCATTACATATCGCGGGCTCAACAGCCGATCGAGCCATCGAGGGAAATTTTGTTCCACTGCAATACAAACGGGTCTTTTGTCTATTCATAGTGAAACTAAAAATTGGCGACAGTGCCTTTATAGTGGCTCCGTCGCTCTTCATAACCATGTTCCCATGCACTGCAGGTGGTTTAATATTTACAAAATTTACTCCAAAAATAAAGTTCGTAAACTATGATTTCCTATCATTTTAAGCAACTGGACAAATTCGTAAGTGATATAGAGAGGCAAGGAATTTAGTTTGGCTAACTAGAAGTTCATGCTTTTTTCTAACGGTGACTTTAATAAGGTGTTTCGATGCAGTTTTCTTGAGGTGATACCTACATTTTTTCAATGGGCTTTTAAGCGGTCTTTTCCAAGTCAGATCAACGTGAAATTTTCACTATTAATTGGTTTTGAATTGAAGTTTGGCTAAATTTATATTCTGGTAAAATCGAAATTACCATGACGACGATAAACAAGAAACTTCGAAATCAGTAAAAGTGAAATTTTGCACGTTTACGATTTCGCAAGAATAAAAAAATTCTGTATGCTTGATTTCAAATAAACCGCAATAACATTTCAAGCCTTACTATTTGTATACTGGTATTAAATTGATCGAGAGATAAACACACTGGTTTTGTGAAATTACTTAAAGATAGTTTCAAAAAGTAGCTTGATGTTATGTTTGTACACTTTCAAAGTTTTGTTTACTTTCTCTTTTGCGATCTTGGGAACTACCGTTTTTCCTATCATCGCTTTATGTGCAATTTATGGGTAATTTTCGATTTTAATCGCTTTTGCAAAAATCTGACAAACGGCTCGACCACGCATGCTTACTGATGTGCAAAATAGTATCTGAAAGTTTCATTAACATCGATTCACAGGAACGCCTTTAAATTTAACGATAAAGACGACGTACGAACCGGCCGAAAAATTTGGGTTACAAATTCACTTTTTGATTTATGCTTAATAAAGATTTCAAATTAATGCGCACTACCAACTGAAGGTATGGTCTCCAGAAAGCTGTATCGAAACACCTTAAGCTCTTCACTTTCTCCGTGTTTTAATGAGATGCCTTTGGGTTCTGTCCAGTGGTAGCACTATAAGCGACTACCAAGCAACCTATTCTAAGACATGCGATATAATTGTAGGTTTGAAAAGTCGAAATCGTTCTTCGTCTCATACACGTACTTCGAGCAGCCCTATCTTACCTCTAGTGAAAAGTTAAGAAAAAAAAAGCGAAATGCGCGCACACGAAGGAAGGAAAGCAGCGCTAGGATCCCTCGATATTCCACGCATTTATTTTCCTATGCGCACATATTTTTCTTTTTACTCAGTGAATCATAAAAAGAAAGAAAGGCTGTCACAATCTGGTCATCGTATTATTATCTAACTATTTTAGTTTTATTAGCTAGCACCTTTATCTTTTATCGGCAGTTTAACATCTGCGTAAAAGGGGTTTGTACTAAAAATATTGTGTAATTCTTGAAACGTTGGCCTCTTCTCCGGTTTTAAATCCCAGCATTGTAACATCAGTGAATATGTGTGTTCTGGACAAGCTTCAGGTCTTTCAAGTCGTTTGTTATCTTCCTCTAACATACGTATTACCTGAGCAATTAAATAAAATCATCTTACGTCACTAGAAGTTAAACCCTTGCACTGCCAAGACAACGGTGAACCGTTTTCAGATCCAAAAACTAGAACCACCTTGTACAGCATAATAAACAGCACCACAGGAAAGTACTGCTCAGTAGCTTTCATTTGAATGGTCACACTTTAGGATTTCATCCACAGACTCAAAAAAGTTAGAACCACCTTGTACAGCATAACAAACAGTACCACAGGAAAGTACTGCTCAGTAGCTTTCATTTGAATGGTCACACTTTAGGATTTCATCCACAGACTCAAAAGTTAGAACCACCTTGTAAAGCATAATAAACAGTACCACAGAAAAGTACTGCTCAATAACTTTCATTTGAATGGTCATATTGTAGGATTTCATACACAGACTCAAAAGTTAGAGCCACCTTGTACAGCATAGCAAACAGCACCACAGGAAAGAACTGCTCAGTAGCTTTCATTTGAATGGTCACACGTTAGGATTTTATCCACAGACTCAAAAGTTAGAACCACCTTGTACAGCATAATAAACAGTACCACAGGAAAGTACTGCTCAATAGCTTTCATTTGAATGGTCACACTTAGGATTTCATACATAGATCCAAAAGTTAGAACCACCTTGCACAGCATAATAAAAAGCACCACAGAAAAGTACTGCTCAGTAGCTTCCGTTTGAATGATTACATCATCCACGGACTCAAAAGATGTTTTTGGTAACTAAGATTGAGTTAAAACATTGTCCGACGTAGAAAAAATAACAAATCCTTTGTTAAAAGGCTACGAAGTATTGCTCAATGATTTCCTGTTCTATTTCTGCGAAACAAGACGAATTACTCACATTGTCGTCTTCTCGCACATTTTGTAATTTCATGACGCAAATTCTGTTTTCCTGTTTTGCTACATACTCAACAGTTGATGTAGAAGTAAGATGTTCCTGAAAAGACACTGTCTCAGAAACACGTTTTGCTCCACGGAAACAAAATTTGTATTTCTAACAAATGTTGCGTGTACGCGCACAGGGGGGAGGGGGGGATTTTTACGCAACAATGTTTCCTCTGCTATGCGAGGTTAAAAGGACACCACTTCCGGAATTCAAACACTCACCTCTCCCCCTGACATTTCTCCGTATGGTAACTGACCAAACGAGTACATTTCCCACAGTGTTACACCATAGCTCCACACGTCACTTTGGTGCGAGAACGTGCCGAAGTTGATGGATTCTGGTGCGTACCTGAGAAGAAATGATTTACAGTGAACTCTCTCTAACCCGGACACCTTTGAGACCAGCTTTAGCTGTCTGCCTTGGAAAATTATCTGCCTTATAGAGAGTTTAGTTACAGACGAGCAAGTGAAATTCAGCCAGAACCAGCCAATAATTGATGCTTTATTATTCAGAAACCTTTCTCCAAGAATTTAGGTTATGTCCACATTGGTTCATTTTGGAACTGTAACAAAATTGTTACGGTTAGGCCTTACGGATACCTACTAACCAGAGTTTTGTTCCTGCCCCAGAAGCAGGTTCAATATTAAGCGCGTGCTGGTCGGAAATCTATTATGTGCAGACCTTGTCCGCTGTGACACAGTACAGTATTAATCAAAGGCTCCTAAGAGCCAACAGTGAATAAGAAATGCTTGCGACAAGCTCATGTTTTCACACTGACACGGTTTAATATTTTTTTAAAATTAAATGTTTGTAAACGTGTGTCTCGATTGGAAAATCCTTTTAGAGCGATTTTAATGTTGCATTAAAGACTCCAAATGCGAAACATCTTTAAGCTTATTGTTGTTTATATTCGTTTACAACAAATGAGTTATTGTTATCGCTTGATTCACGCTGTTCTTCATAGTTAAATTATTACTTATTGTGATATTGTACATAGTCTTTTTAGAATCTAGTAGGTGTCCCCAATTAGCTCTATGAGCTAAATACATAGACACGGTAATAAAGATTTTATTATTATTATTATCTTTGTTTAAAAAAAAACACGGGATCACTTTCATTTAAAAATGCTCTTCCAGTGAGCCGTGGACTACTACATTCAATAATTATGAAACGTTTAAAAACAACCTTACCCATTATAATCACAAACTATCCAATACAAATGTTTCTTATTTGTTACGAAACGCATTCGTAACAAAGCATTACGTCACTAAGTTTACAGCTGATGGAAGGAGTGAGCGAGTGAGCGAGTGAGCGAGTGAGCGAGTGAGCGAGTGAGCGAGTGAGCGAGTGAGTGAATTAGCCACCGTTACCGATAACCCATTCATTACGCATGCGCGTATTCACGGGTTAAGAAAAAAAAAATCCTGAGATGACTTACCATTTAACTGGCCAGCGGCCACCCTGTGAAGCCTTGTAATAATCGCTTCCTGAACCCACAGCTCGAGACAAACCGAAGTCACTTATTTTTACCTGAAATATAAATTAAAGTTAGAGAGTAGCTCACAACAGATCAACCAACATTTTGACCCTGCTAAATGAAGCAATCAGAACTTCAACCACACGCATGCACATAGCCCCTTTCACAGGCTGCTATAATATCAGGGAATTCCGAATTCCGGTTTCCTTATGTTTGAGAAAAGCGGAGAGGAGACTCAAGCAAGAAGACAAAAGCAGGCAGCTGGGGGAGAGGGTGAAGAGAGGATCGAGTGTGAGGAGAGCCAGAGGTGATGTGCGAAAAAAGAAAAACAGGTTGAACGTTGAATAATGCCAAGGATTGCTCCAAAATCAGCATTCCAACCGAAACAGCCAAAAGATACGTCGCTTACCATTTAGGGCTGTTTCCCACTAGTGACGGAATCGGAATCAAAATCGGAATCGGACTCGGAAGAAAATTACGATCTATTCTTGGCTTTCACTTACGTCATATCAAAATTCAGAAGCATTAAAAAATAGATTTCGAATCCAAAATGTTTATGGAATTGTAGAGAATTTAAAACTACACATCTTGGCCAAATTTTGAAGCGCAAAGGCATTTCGTTCAAGAGTTATAGGCGAACGAGTATTAGATATTTTTAGTAAGAAATGTATGAAGCGGCCATCTTTGTGCCCCACTCAGGGGCACAAAGATGGCGGCTAAACATTCAGTGTTAATTACACCAAAAATCACATCCAAAAATATTGTATTTGCTATAAGCTCAATTAACTCGGCTTATAAGCACTTATAATGCAAACAATAACTTTCAGCTTATTCAATTTTGTTTATTTTCGCGGCTTATCTGAAATAGCGTGACGAATTGCGTGATACATTTAAAATCTTTGTAAATCGGAAGCAAAACATCGTTAAAACCTGAAACTTTTTGTGAAAGATTATAACACTTGTATTCACATACCATGTTAGAAACAGCTTTGTAGGACGTATACTTTAGATTTTTTTAATTTTTATGACGTCATGTGAAAACCAAGAATAGTGGCACCGGTTGCATGTTTTCTGGCTGGCGCTTGTGGTATGGTTTCCCGCGCTTGGAACCGGTTGCAGGCATGTTTTCTTGAGCTACCTTTGAGTTAATGTATCTTAATGTATCTTAATGATGTCCCTTTTCTGACCTGTTGTTTTGTAGACATGAGTATATTCCTTGTTGCCAAGTCCCTATGAACAAAGCGTTTTTTCTCCAGGTACATCATACCCCAAGCTATCTGAGCAGCCCACAGCTTGAGGTCCCTCTGAGAAATCTCTGATTGATGATCTATTAAAAAGTCTAGTAATGCACCCATCTGAACCAATTCTTGGACCTAAAAATTAAGGACAAAAGTGATTTTCAGTGACGAATACAGAATACAGGGCCACTTATTTGCATCTCATTAAATGAAAATATTCCAGGTCTGTTGCTAAAACTCTACGCCAAAATGCGACCACGATTGTTTTTAACTAGTGAATACGCGAAGCGTTGAACAAGTGGGACAAAATTTCACTCCATCGGTCGATCAGCTGTTAACATGGAGCCCGCGATATGTAATGGTCACCTGGCTTACCCTTGGTGTTGGTGTTTGAGGGAGGAGAGGGTGGGGAGTTAGATGCAAGGGGTGGGGAGTCGAAAGAGCAAAACGCCTAGGAGAGGGGAGGGTCCGAACTTTTTGTATTCACGAGTTGGTTCATAGGAGCCTTTGATTATTAAACACAAGGGGTGAGGGGTAGGTGTAACAAAACGTCTAGGAGAGGGGAGGAGAGGGTCCGAACTTTTTGTATTCACGAGTTGGCTCATAAGAGCCTTTGATTTCAATCAGTTTACACAACTTGTCAATTTAGCAGCTTTTGCTTTTTTAACCGACGTTGTTTCTCTAAACGTTTCCGGTTTTGTCTCTACAGGGTTTTATTTTTTTATAAGAAAAGTCTGTTAATAATTTATTCATGGCAATGATAACTTAATCCTTCAGATGAGCCCACTGAAACTACCTGACAGGCAATTTTTAAATAGCTAGCTCAACAAATTATCCAGCAATAATGGATTACCATTTTGATCTCAGATAATTTGATCTTTATGGGACGATTTTTGAAAACCAAGTTTAACTGAAGCTAACTTTGGGTACCAGACGTTTACTTTTCTCCCGGCATTAACAGTTGGGGTCAGAGGTCAGAGGCCATGGGACTGAACAACAGGCTGCCAAGCAGCGAGAGAAATAACAAGACGAGACAAAAGAGGCGTGTAATATGAGAGAGATGAGAGCATGAAAAAAGGCTCTGGTACCCAGGGTAAACGTCAGTAAAAGAAGAATTAAGTTAGCCTTTTTCATTCTGTGTTACATGTCTTGTAGATGAAGGCTGGTTCTCATATAATCGTCAATGTCACCCCGGGCGTCCGAGTCGTTTCAAAAGTTTTTTTGCAAACGACTCAGGCGATCGGGACGACTCAAGCGATATTTGGGTTCGCATATGATCGTCCCGGTCGTCCGAATGTCAATAGCGCGGTCATAAACTGGGTCCGACAACATGTTTTGGGCGCGAGAATCGTAAAATAAAATGGCGGCTGTTAAAGCAGAGTTAAACTCCGAAGTTGTCACCATTTTGGAACTGGTAGAGCTATGAATACTGGGAAATAATAGTGCATTCTGGGGTAGATTTGGGTCGCTTCGATCGCCTCAGTCGTCCCGGTCGCCTGAGAGTAGTTCTCATATAATCGTCCCCGATTTTTCACGATCGTCCCAGTCGTCCGGATAGAACACAGTTCTATCCAAGCGACCGCGATCATCCCAGTCGTCCGGGTCGTTTGCGATCGTCCCGGATCGCGGTCTCTGAAGTGTTATCATATAATCGTCCCGGTCGTCCGTGCACCTTTTGAAACGACTTGGACGACCGGGACGACCGGGACGATTATATGAGAAACAGCCTTTAAGTCTGTCAGCTTTTAATCTCTGTTCAGAACATGACTTTCTTGACACCCCCCTTCCCTTTTTTTAAACTACATTTACAGAATTGGCCCTGTAAGTTTTTTTTATCTTGTGAATACGTGAAACGTTTAACGAGATATCGTATACGAGGACAGATTATGCAAATTTTCACTCGTTCCATCATCTGTAAACGTTTTAATTCCCCAGTGCATTACGTGTTAAAAGATGATTGCTATAGCAAACTTTTTTTAATTCCCCATCATCCAGTTGTCTAGACAGTCTTGTTTCACACAATGCATACTTATGTCACGCTAAGTTGTTTTGGTCGTTTTGAATTTGTTTTACTCTTCAATTCGTTGACTTTAAACTTAGTATGGAAAATTAAAACAGATTAGTGGACTTAACCTTAGCTTACGTTGTTTCATATTTACAAGATGGCTCTTAGAACCCTTTGATTTTTCTTTTTATGTCGGGCAGAGTTGTGTGCGTGCTGTTATCCTATTCCACTTCTAGTGTCAAGTATGTATAAAAAATATCATATAATAAATACTTACCAGTATTAATGGAGGACCAAGACACACGCCAATTAACTGCACGATACACGGATGATCCAGCCCTGACATAATTCGTGCTTCTCGTAAAAATTCCTATGAATGGAAAATCAATAGTAAGATTTTAAGCTTTCTTTTTATAGATTGATTTGCAGAATAGTTGTGCACAGGAGTAGATAGTACAGTGCTAACCGGGGACCACCACGACATATTAAAATAAGGCCTCCTCGCCGGCTCGGAGCCCTTATTTTAATATGTCGTGGTTATCCCCGGTTAGCACTGTACTATCTACTAGTTGTTAGCAATCTTGCACACAACCCGGCAGCACAACCCACACCGGCCTGGTATAGCCAATTGAAGAAACGTAAACACTGTATATATACCCCCAACATGGCAATGGCAAACGCTGCGCCAAACTTCAACAGAGCACATGCTGGCTACCACGGATGGCTTGCCAGTTACCGAATGGATGTTCCACCTGATCTTAGCAGAAAAGATCTTCTGTTTCACAATGAAGTCCTTGACAATATGCTCGGCGTCATAGAAGAGCAATCCTACGAACTTGGGCCTTTGAAGTTTCAATACACAGTCTTACCAGACATTAAGAAGCAGACAGACGAAGGTGAAGTGAAGGAACATTGTTACGTAGGAGGAGATGGCAACCCAACCATCCAAAACGTTTTCAATCGCAAAGAAGTAAAAAGAAAACTTAGGGCTAGAATAGACCAACTTAGGGAGAAAGTCGCTGGCTGGACAGAAAGAGGTTCAGGATGGGTCTTCGACGGTATCAGAACTGTCTTTCTCGACTTCTCTAGAAACAATCCAATAAGAGGCGGTTCATATATCCCTCTACCACCAAAGCTCAAGGTAAAGCAAGCCATCATAAACGTCAAAAACAGAGATGATGCTTGTATTAAGTGGGCTTTGAAAGCAGCATTCTTCCCTGCCATTGCACACTCTGACAGGCCAAGCCAATATCCTCGAGAAGACGTCTTCAACTTCACAGGCATCTCCTTTCCAACACCTTTGCATGAGATTCCAAAGATCGAGAGGCAGAACGACATTGCAATCAACGTTCTAGGCTGGGATGGCGGCAAGGTAGTGATATACCATGTGAGCGAGATGGATGCCCCTGGCATACCAAGTGTCAACCTCATGCTCATCACAAAGACTGATAACCACACTGGCAATACGAAGTTTCACTACTGCTACATAAAGAGCCTAAGCAGGCTTCTTTATAGCCAACAACAATGCATTGGCCACCATTTGCACTTCTGCACTAGGTGCTTGCAGGGCTACACATCGGAAAGAGTTCTCGAGAAACACCGCACTCTATGCATAGGAGCCGCCTCTCGCCCAACAAGAATTGATATGCCTGAGAAAGGCAGAAACACTCTGCAGTTCACAAACTACCAGAGGCAGATGAAGGCGCCGTTTATCATATACGCTGACAGCGAGAGCATCATCGAGAAGGTTGACACATGCATACCAGCACCCGGTAAAAGCAGCACAACGCAGACAGAGATCCACAAACCCTGTGGCTTCTCCTTCATAGCTGTTCGATCTGATGGAGAGGTGGTGAAAGACTTCCTTTACCGTGGTGAAGACTGTGTGCAAAGGTTTCTTGATGCTCTTGTTGAAACTGAACTCGATTTAAGGGAAACACTCAAGAGGAGGTGCCGCTGCAAATGACAGGGCAAGACCGGTATGACTTCTACACCGCAACCATTTGTCACATCTGCAAGAAGGACCTTGTCAAGTACAACCAACGCGATGAGGCTGATTTCTTTCACCCAGACACGGGCGAATACATCGGCAAGGCTCACAGGTACAAAAAATATCCTGGTAGCCGAATACCTTGCTTTTTCGAACTCTACAATCAATTAAAACCAGATGACGGCAAGTGGGCCAAGAGGCAGCCTAAGCCAGACGATGCTGAAGAAGAGAGTTTCTGCATTGAATGAGACCAGCCTCTTTTACGCCAACAATTCAGAGATGCTGTCAGAGATCACTGCCACATAACTGGTAAGTATCGCGGCGCAGCCCACAATGTGTGTAACCGGAGCTACTTCTGCATCGACCCAAAGAAAACAATCATTCCGGTTGTCTTTCATAATCTGAAAGGCTACGACGCTCACCATCTGATGCAGCGCATCGCCGAGATCGAGGGCACACCCAATCTGAGATGTATCCCAAACAATATGGAGAAATACATCTCATTCTCTCTCGGCAGACTCAGGTTCATTGACAGCTTGCAGTTCATGTGCTCTAGCCTAGACAATCTTGTAGGCTCCAACAAGCAAGAGGACTTCGATATCACAAAGCGGCTTATAACTAACCAAGCCAAAAAGGGTCTATTACTCCGCAAGGGCGTCTATCCCTATGAGTACATGGACTCCTTCGAGAGATTCAACGAGACATCTCTCCCGCCTAAAGAGGCTTTCTACAGCAAGCTCACAAAGTCTGGTATAGACGATAAAGACTACGAACATGCCAGGCAAGTCTGGGAAGCATTCGAATGCGAGAATCTCGGGCAGTACCACGATCTCTATCTTGCAACAGACACAGTTCTCCTCGCGGATGTGTTTGAGAACTTCCGAAAGACATGTCTCAAGCACTACGGTCTTGACCCTGCGCACTACTACACAAGTCCTGGTCTGAGTTGGGACGCGCTACTCAAACACACGGGAATCCAGCTCGAACTCCTAACCGACTACAACATGTATCTCTTCATCGAGAAGGGAATGCGGGGCGGCATATCAACAGAGATGAAGCGCCACTGCAAGGCAAACAATCCATATCTGCAAGACTACAATCCAGAGGAAGAGACCACTTACATTCACTACCTCGACGCAAACAACCTCTATGGTTGGGCCATGAGCCAGCCTCTCCCAGTTGGCAATTTCTCATGGGCGCGCATTATGCCCACTGAAAAACAAATTATGAGCTTGCAGCCAGACAGAAAGAGAGGATGCATTCTGGAGGTGGACCTGGAGTACCCAGAGGAGTTGCATGACGAGCACAACTCTTACCCTCTCGCCCCAGAGAGCACAGAGGTCCCAGAAGAGTGGATGTAGCCCTACCAACTAGCCCTTGCAAGAGAGCTGAATCTAGGGAAGGACAGAACCAAAAAGCTACTCCTCACCCTGAGAGATAAGAAGAACTATGTCCTCCACTACCGCAATCTTCAGCTCTATCTCGAGCTCGGTATGAAACTGAAGAGGGTGCATAACGTTCTCTCCTTCGACCAGAAGGACTGGATGGAGCCATACATCACCTTGACCACCGAGCTCAGGAAGCAGGCCAAGACACAGTACGAGAAGGACTTCTTCAAGCTGATGAACAACTCCGTCTTCGGTAAGACAATGGAGAACCTCAGAAACCGAACCGTTGTCAAGCTCGTACGAGCCAACGAGGAGATAAAACTCCGGAAGCTCCTATCCAGCCCGCTTTTTGCAAGAGCAACGATCTTTAGTGACAGCCTGGCCGGCATCCAGATGCATAAAGACAGAATCCTGATGAACAGACCAGTATACACGGGTATGTGCATCCTCGATCTCTCCAAAACCTTGATGTACAGGTTCTACTACCAGCACCTCAAGTATAAGTACGGCGCACGGTGCAAGCTACTCTACACCGACACAGACTCTCTCCTACTCGAGATCAAGACGGAGGACATCTACAAAGATATGGGGCGCAGTCTCTGGCACTATGACACGAGCGACTATCCCAATGACCATCCTTTGCACAGTCAAGTAAACAAGAAGGTCATCGGTAAGATGAAGGATGAGTGTGCAGGCAAGCCAATCTCGGAGGTTGTCGCGCTGCGATCAAAGATGTACTCAATCCTTCTCAAGGGCGACAAAAACATCAAGAAGGCGAAGGGCACGACCAAGGTTGTTACGAAGAAGGAGATTAAACACCAAAATTACAAGGATGCGCTCTTCAGCAGGCAATCCTTCAAGCACGGGATGGACAGGCTTCGAAGCAAAGACCATCAGATCTTCGGTGAGCATCTCAACAAGACAACACTGTCACCCTTTGACTCCAAGCGCTGGATCAAGGATGATGGTGTCCACACGCTTGCATACGGACACAAAGACATACACTAGCCCGCGCTAGAGTCCAGCCGGTGGTAACTGAGTGCCCGGCGGCACAACCATCAACTCTTCACGAACAAACCCTCTCTTAGGGCCATCGTAGAGATAATACACCACTGGCTCATTCGGCTTGGTAACAACTCTCTCAACGTTGTAGACCTTCAAAGACCAGATGGGATCAGTCGCACGCCTCCCGCCCCCTTCCAGCTCACCGGGGTAATAAAGATATCTCACACTCACCCGGGGTGGGAGCTTCTTCTCATAGACCCCAACAGGCCTAGCATATGGAGTCGCAGGCTTGGAGGATATTGCTTTCTCTTTGATCGCATCCTTTGGCTTCTTGCCAGTGAGTCTTGTTACTTCATTGTTCAAGGCAGAGACAACATCTGGCAGTCTTTTAACCCATGCAGTCGAACGGCCAGAGGGCATATTCATTTCAACGGCATACTGATAACCAAACAGCCTTTCAGCCAGGGTTCGGTTGAATCTCTCCACAATTGCTTGGTCTCTGTGGATATCAACCCGCCCGCGACGAATGGTCGTTTTGTTGTTTTCCATTGTCTTAGTCACAACCCCCATAAACTCTTTCCCAGGGTCAACTTGCAAGAGTTGAGGCCATTTCAAAGGCCCACATCTGTAAATCTTCTGAAATGCCCTTGAGACTTCTTCAGACTCTTTCGAAGTCAGAGGCTCTGCTTCTTTGTATCGGCTTGCCACATCAACAAGGGTTAATGCGTATTTGTAAACCTTTCTCCTGTGTGGAAGTTTGTCGTGGGGCAGGAAGAGAAGATCTGCTTGATGCACTGCATTTGGTGATGAGACATCAATCTTTGGCCGAGGGATAGCGCGTGGCGCTGGGAGGTAAACTTGCCAAAGGGCTTGTTTGACCAGCCATTTCTTTGCGACATCATCAGACACCTTGGCCGCTGCAGCTAGCTTTTTGACAGCGGCAAGACCTTTCCAATACCCTTTCGGGCTGTAATAGATCTTTGAGAGTTTCGCCTCCATATAAATATTATGCATTGAAAAGTTTAAAGCTTATTTGCTTTCTCCAGCAGTTCAAAGAGATAGTCACGGACAGCTGAATCTGATTGTAAAGCTTTGATAGCGTTTTGTCTTTCCAATGGAGTCGCGTTTTCGTCCTTTGCAATCTTTACATTTTCTTCAATCTTTTCATCATAGTCCTCCATCGTTTCTTCAATGCCTTCTTTACCATTCTCGAGAGCAATTCTTAAGTCCAGCTGGTTTCTTCTTTCCTCACGCATAAGCTGAGAAAATTCTTCCAGTAATATCCTGATGCCTTTAAACCAAAGCCAAGTGAGACTTATAGCTCCGGTGACGTAGAGGGCTCCTTTTAATGCATAGCTTTTGCGCTCCATGGTGGTATATATATGTTTTTTAATTTCTTAAATTTAAAGAAAGCGATAAGCCGCATACCCACCCGCAAGCAGGGTGCCACCAATGAACACAAGTTCACCATTCTGCTGTTGTGGGCTGGGCTTGTAGAAGTCTGAGAACTGAGGCTCTTTGTTATCTTTGATTTGTTTATCTGGTTGTGTTTTGTGCATCTGGTTATACAAGACCAGGGCTTGGTCGGTGGTTTGGAAGTTTTTGTTAGCTTGGTGTTTCTCCCGATTGTTGGCTGCAATCCAGTCGAGGAGCTTGGTGCGGTCCTTCTGGTATTTGGCGTAAGCCGCTTGGTATTGCTCAAGGGCGTGGTCATGTCAGATTTTCTCATCCATTGCTGCCTTTCCGTTATCACCAGACAGACATTTTGCGAGATAATTCCCGCCAGTGAAAGCGGCCGCATTAAGAACAGCGCCAAGAGCCATTATTGCAATCGAGGCCATTGTGTATACATATGGTTTTACAAGTTGTCTGGGAGGATTTTCTGGTCCTCGAGATATTTCTTCAGCGCGATGCTGCCAGCCATGACGGCTGTGAACTTGACGTAATTCATCAAGCTTGCACTGGGGTCAGCGGTTAAGTTTTCTTTGATTGTCTTTTTACCAATCCAACCAATACCGGCGACAAGGCCAGTGATTGTTGCGGCGTCGAGGAGAGACTTCACAAGTTTGTTGTCAGACATTGTTTGTGTGCAGTATACATATGATTTTTTATTTTTCTGACTCAGACTCGACCTCTGCCTCGGCCTCTGCCTCGACCTCGGGTTCGAACTTGTGGCTCCTCGACTCGAACTCGGGGCTCCTCGACCTCGGCCTCTGACTCGGACTCAGACTCGGACTCGGGCTCGGGCTCGGGTCTGTTGTGCCTATTCAGGGCTAAACCGCAAACTGTATCAAAGGCGACCGAAGAAAGTCCAAACCAAAGAAGAAACACACCTCCGATTGCAGCAGAATTCATCAAAGCTTGGAAAGGATTCATGGCGCAGTATATATATGTTTTTTTATTCCATTTTTTTAATTCCTTGTCTTACCGGAATTCGAGATGGGGGTGTTGCTGGTGGTGTTGCAGCGGGGGTTGCAGCGGGTGTGTTTGCTGGCGTTGATGGTGTGTTTGATTTGCGCCCAAGCCTTTGCATTATGGCTTCGCGCTGGTAATAAACACCAGCAGCAGAGACAATCAACCCACCAACCCCCAGAATATAAACGATTGAGTTGTTGTTGCTGTCACTTGTTGCACCACTTGTTGCGCCACTTGTTGCAGAATTGTTTTCACTTGTTGAGGGTGCAGGCTTTTGTGCTTCGGTCTTTTTCTTTGCTTCCCGGGCCAGGCGGTTGCGTTCTGCTAGCCTTTTGCCAGAAGCAACGCGGCCAGGGTTCTTTTCTGTTGCAGGCTTTGTTTTCGGGGCCTCAGAGGTAACACGGTCAGGTGTTGGAGTTGGAGTTTGAGTTGGAGTTTGAGTTTCTTCAGGGATCGTCTCGAGTGGTGTGGCCATCCTGTATATATATGTGAGTTTTATTTTTTACAAGATGTGTTAAGTGTGCTGTCAGGTTGCTGCCAGGTTGCTGTCAGGTTTCTTCAAGGTTCCTGCGAGGTCGACACAGGTCCAAGCCCAACTTCATCAAGGCCCTCAAGCGGATAGCCTTCACTGTCTCTGGTTGGATGTGTGGGTTGGGGTTGGGGTTCCGATTTTATCAAATCAGGCTCTCGGTCAAACTTGATGTGTTTTGTTGTTATGAGAGCAGCATTGGCAAACGCTAGCAATCGCCCGCATCGCACGGCAATAGCCCCAGCAAGATTTGACAGCTCCTGGTTGATGATGTAGTCGTTCTTGAGTTCTTTCTGCAACTCCGGCATATCATCAACCGGTATCACAAGGCCAACACCTTTGGATATGAGCTTGATGGCGGAATCAACTAGGGCTTCAGTTGTCTTGTTACCTATGTAGGCCTCGTACCGTTTGCAGTACTTCTCAACGTCCTTGTCTGTCAACCGCTTGACATGTTTGTGTGTGAGCTGCACACCGATAGCTTCTTTGGCTTTGCCAGTTGAAACAAGGATTGCCAGCTTCTCTCGTTTAGCAGGAATGCTATTGTCACCAACTAACCCTGTTGGAGGTGTGGTTTCAGGGGTGGCCTCCAGCATTTGCAACACATTGTTCAAGTCGACCTGGTCTTCAGCTGCTTGTGCCATCAGCAAGGGTATACATATGTGTTTTGTTTTTTATTTTTCAATAATTCTCTTGATGTCGGGCAAAAGAGTTTCAAGCTCTCGTATAAGTCCAGCCATGGTGTCTGGCATAGAATTCAACCACAATGGATATCTGTTGAGAAGCATGAGGCGCAGCTCTTCCTCACCAGAGGCTTTGATAATTTTGTTTTGCGCATCAAGTGTGCATGTGCCGATTAGTGCATTGAATGGCAGCTTTCTTGGGTCCATACCCAACACCTATATTAGTTGGTTTGCAAACTGGTGGGGAGGGTGCCTTTGCCAGAAGTCTTTGTATTCTATAGTGTGACAGGAATCCGGTGGATGGCAGAGGAGCCGGTTTGGGATAGAAGTTGATCTTGTTGTTTGTTGCTTGTTGATTTGTAGCCATGGTATATATATGCGTTTTCTTAGTACTGTACAGATTCCAGCTGCCTGTCCATGATGTTCATCTGTGAGTCTGAGAGGGTGAAGATGTGGCAGAGTGCGTTTCCCGAGCCTGTGCCGTTTCGTTCGATCTCGAGTTGCACGCCATCCTGTGTGTTGACGAGCCGTTGGCCGTTGCCGTGCAGGGATGTGTCCCCCATGGGCCGCAGGTCAATCCAGAGACCAAACTTGTTGCCTGTGAGATATTTGGTCAAGTTCATGTTAGGCCTGCCGCGCGTGTGTGGCGAAAAGTATCGGAAGATTTCATTCCACATGTCTGTACCACTGATGCCCTCGTTGTAAAGCCTATTTGGAACACCGTTGACTGTGACCTTCACTTTGGCGATGTCGGGATTGAAATAGTTCTCAGAGTCCCTGGCACCAGCTGTGTAGGGGTTGATGAACAGCAAGAGGATGCCCTTGAGAGACCGGCGCTGTGGGTTAACCCTAAGATTAAGACGAGTGTCACCACTTTTTGAGAATGGATGCACCCGATCTCGCATTACCAGGTCATAGGCGAACCCCTTGCCACTAGTGTAAGTGCTTGTTGCTTCGTCGGCCAGCTTCTTACTTCTGATCGTCTCATACCCCAGCTGGATGTTTTCTAACTTGTACACGAGCTTGCTTGTGTCTGAGCCACGGACAACTTGGGATGCGGGTGCGAGGGTTAGTTCGAAGACCAGATCGTTATATAACGCTTGAGGATATATAACACCGTGGTCAGTTAAGATTTGGTGATCCAGCTTGATGCGATACTTATTCTTGTATATTGTCTCCAGCTTGGTTTCCGCATCAACGCTGGAGGTCTTCTTATCGCCAGCACCAGAGCGGATCTTACACAAATCCACACTCTGGATGCCCTCCATAAGCATATTTTCCCGCTCATCGGTTGATCGGAAGAGGTCTTCGAAGATCTTGTAGATGTCGTACCCAACTGTGTCCTGGACAGTGGTGGCTGCAAACTTTACAACGAATCTGTCCACCAGGGCCCGAGAAACATTTTGTACGAGATAGTTGTTTGCATGGCCCCCGGCTAGACTGATGTTAAACACCAGTGCAAGTGAGCCGGACACAATAACATCGTGCTCGCCCAGCTTGGGTACCGATACATACAGTGTCTCGCCAGGATTGGCCTCAGATGGGTTGAATGTGATGCGCTTGACGGTTCGCTCTGCTTTCATGGCGCCCAGTGTCTTTTCACTGTGAGATGGAAGTAAATTCGGTTGCACAGCCATGGTATATATTTGTGTTTTTTAAAAATTATATTTATATATCATCATGGATGGAGCTGAAGGTGGCAATCCAATTGATGCAAAAGAAACAGACCGTCTCTTCCCAAAAGGAACAGGGGATGAAGATGATGATGATGGTGATGACTACTTAAATGAATTAGCCAATGAACTCGAAGACGCCACCAACACCACGCAATCCTTTGAACCAGGCGATTTTTCCACACCGACTGGTGATGAAGTTGCTATGAAAACAAGACTCCCCCCAGAGCAACAAGGCTCCCGCACTGAAGAAACCTCTTTTATTACAGGGGATACTCAAGGTCGGCGGGTGATGACCACGGATGGCATGACATTAATGGAATCCATGGCATGGGGAGAAATTGGTGATGAATACCCAAACGCAGATCAATCGAAAGTTAAGCTTAGGTACCAGAAAACCAAATCAGGAGGCGCTATAATCGAGGTGAGTATGAGGGATAAAGAGAAATGGTATAAACTTTTAACAAAATCGCGTGGGGATACACAAAAGACTTTCAACACTTCTCTTACAAAAGAGATCCAAAAGGCTCTTGGAAAGTCTTTGGATGAAGACTTCAATGACACAAATGCTACACTTCAAGAAAAACAAAAAGAACAGGAAGCCAAAGAAAAGCAACTACAAGAAGCACAAATAGCTTCTGCTAGTGCACAAACAACTCGCTCCGAGATGGATACCATAAGAGAGAAAATCCAAAAGGATGAAAAAGAGATTCAGGAAATGGTAGATGCACATGGGCCACTGGATAAGGAGGCAATACAAAGACTGAAAGATGAAAAGAGAGCTAGTGAAGCTGAACATCAAGCCAAACGAAAAGAACTGAAGAAGATACAAGAAGCGGCCAAACAAGCAGACAAACTACGAGAAGAAATAGACAAACTAATACTTGACAGAAGGGGCTTAGAAGGACGCTTAGAGGAACTTAGAGCAAAAAAGGACGCTATAAAACCACTGGACGAACTGAAACAGAACAAAGAAGAGCTTGAACGGCAGAACGCTGAAGACAGACAAGTAATAGAGGCTGAGGACACTTCCTCCTCTGACAGAGCAGCTGCTGAAGCTCGAGTTGCTGAGCGTGAAGAAGAGCTGGAAAGAGTCAATACAGAAATTGAGGTGCGGGAAAGGAGCATGTCTTTGAGAGAGAGGGTCAGAGAAATCTTCAAGAAATACGGATGGACCCTGCAAGCGATTGTTCTGGCAGCTGGCATCACCATCAGCGCTGTTGTACTCGCCACCTTGAACGGCCTGGCAAGGGCTACCAAGGCTATTGGAAATGGGCTTAAAGAGCTTGGCAAAAAGGCAGCCAGCGCACTGCCTGGCCTCATTGGCTCAATTGTGAGCTTCATCTTCAAAGCGGCTGGGTCGGTCATCTCATTTCTGGGTGAACACGCCTGGCTGCTTATCCTTGCCGTGGTGGCCTTCCTTGTTGAAAGGATCACAAAGCGTTCGAAGTCTTGAACACTTATCTTAACCAAACGAAAAGCCCTGCCAAAGAAAGCGCCCCCACAGCAACGACTGCCTTGGAGACGTGATGCGGATCAGGCTGTGGTGTGGGTGTGGGGGTTGGGGGTGGCGTTGGGGTTGGTGTGGGGGCTGGTTGTGGTATGGGTGTGGTCCTTGGTGTGGGCGCGATGCCCTGTGCCTGTGTGGCCTGTTTATGTATCGGGTTTGATCGGTGACTGTTAGGTGGATTAATCTTTGTCGGGCCACTGTCCATGAGGCGAAGGGAGGCTTTTTTTGTGCCCAGATTAACACCACTGTTCACACCCAGCTTCATCCCTTGCGTTGCTTCCTGCAGATTGTTGTTATACCCGATCACGCTCTCTGGGTTGATAATCATGCGCAATGGCATGAGCCAGCTTCCAGGTGCTGTCGCAAAGTCCAGGCGCACTTTCGTTGCTTGGATGGCAAGCTGGTAACGCTGTACGCTTGTTGCGATGTCGTTCAGTATTATGGCCTCCTCTAGATGGGTGAGGAATACTCTCTGCGTTTCGAACGCCCGGCCTCCTTTTCCAATGATGCTGCTGCGGGTTTTGGCTTGTGAACCAAGAATGCAGTACACAAAGGCCTCGATTGATTGGTTCATACGCGCGAGTCCTGGCTGTGTTAGCCCATGTGCGTAATTTGGCACAAAGTGCTCGAACTGGGTGTCCGCCCCTTGGTCGTTGCGGACGAAAGATATTCCATTTGCGCGAAAGTTGGGGTCTTTTCTGTCAGTGATGCGCTCATCATCGAACAGAGCTAGATCAGAGTCTGGATAAGTGTAATCGGTAGAGGTGGGGCCCTCTCCATAAGCCCAAATGTAGACATTCCCAAGACCGTAGTTCTTGCCGTATGTGTAACGGAAGTCAGAACTTGGGTCGATACTGAACTCTATGCAAATCTTCTTGTACGCGTCGATGTTGTATTTGTTGTCTTTCTTGTTGAATGGGGGATCGTCTGGCAAAGCACTCACGCTTTGTTCCCCGCCCATCTGGTAGAGTATTCGTCTTGTTGTGAAATAAACGTGAAACCGGTAAAACGACTGGAGCTGGGGGGTTAGGTTTAGACTGGAGTTCTTATTGAAGAGAATGTCACGCGAGATTCCACAGCCGGTTGTTGCACACCACAGGGCGAAGGAGAGTTGTTGTGGCCAAAAACTCATATGAGGGCCACCCATCCACTTTCGGCCATATTTGGCGGTTGTGAAGGATATCTGTGTGTCCCTGAAGATATTTCTGTATTTCGTTGTGAAATACTCAGTTGGAGTGACGTAAATCTTTTGCTCTTTGTCGTTCAAAATTGCGCCAATCATCATGTCTTTGTCTATTGTGGTGGAGAAATCAACAGCCGGGATTGACTTTTCTGGCTGCCCCAATGATAACTGATAAGGGAAACCCCCGTCATAGACAAGGCCAAGAGCGTCTCTTTCGGCGCCAGTCCAATCTTTGTGGGCTATTTCTGTGATAAGTGCCAATGAGCCTTGGCCTTCTTTGTAAAGCACTTCCCCCGTGGCGGTTTTGTGGTCGTCGCCAAACTCTACTTGCACTTCAAAGTGTGACATATCAGCGTTAGGGAAACGCTTTTTGAAGTCTGAGATCGCCTTGGCCTTGGCCGCGGCAGAGAGCTTTGCTGCCTCCGGCGAACTCAACCAAGCAATTTCAGGATTTGGGTGTGTCTTTGGCGGGACATGGGTATAGGCATTTGGAGGCGAATAAAAGGGGGGTGGGGGTCCGTAATTGTGGCCGCTGATGTTTATACCAAGATTTGAATTAGGATTAAACCCACCGGGCCGTCTTCCAAACATGATTGTATATATTTATATTTTAAAATGTGTAATTATATACACCATCATGGTTGTGTTAACAATCGTCACGTCTTCGAACCCTCACACGATCTATTTCGACCACCCACTGCCGAAACCGAGATACATCCGGCTTGTCTCTTGCTCAATTTTCAACTCGTGGCATACTTTGAAAGAAGAATCAAAGATTTCACCAACAATCCCCACTAATAGTTCACGTGGCGCAACCTTACTTCCAGGGCATCACACTCTTGAGAGTTTAGCGAAAGAATTTGAAAACCTAAAAACCTATAACAGCAATTTAAATCTAAAATTCGAAACAAAGGCGCCATACGGAGCCATGGTCATTCATAATAACGGCAGCGGTGTGACGCTTAGTAACAATCTGGCAGCATTGCTTGGCATAAGACCTGTATTGATGCTATATACTTTCGTCAAGCGTTTAAGGGCACCAAGCACTTACTTCATCCACTGTGATCTGGTCGATAAAGAACAGAACCTCCTCAATGGGAAGCCTTCGACAGTTTTGGCTCGGTTTGATATTCGTGGAAAGCCCTTTGAGAAAATTCTCTACGAGACAACACAACAGAATGTCTGGCGTGACGTCTCGTCTAGTGATTATGTAAACAGCATAACACTGTCAGTGAGAGATGCAAATAGTGTCCTCTTTAACTTCAATGACGCGCCTTTAGAATTTGAAGTTGAGCTAAATTAAAAATCATATATATACCCACGCCATGAGTTCTGCTAATGTGCTGCCATCGGCCCCCGAATACAGCGAGACACAACAGCTATACCCTATGCGTGAGATCGCACAAATCAATGCAGAAGACTTCCGGCTCAAAAAAATCTCTGACTTTCTTAAAGAGCTGTCTGACGAAGCCGAGCATTACCGTCAGGTCGCAAAAAAATACAAACGAACCCAAACATTGGTTCATTACTCGGCGGTTGGCCTTGGGTCGCTTTCTGTTGGGCTTTCATCAGGGGTCCTAGCCACTGCATTGACTGGGTTCGGAATTATTGCAAGTCCAGCACTTGCCGGCGTCGCGACCCTCTGTGGGCTATCCTCTGTTGGCTTTACAGCTGCCAACAAACGGTTAGAACGGAAAGTGACCAAACACGAGAAAATCTACACACTGGCCCTGGCTAAACGCAACTCTGTCTATGAACTGGTCTCAAAGGCTCTGGAAGACAAGAGGATCAGTGATGCAGAATTCACCATAATTACTCGTGAGGTGGAAAAATATCACGAACTCAAAGCTGCAATCAGGGATGGTGTTAAGTCTAAAAAAAACGTTGGCACTCTAACACAAGCGCCAGACCTCAAGAAACTCAAAAACGAACTTCGCAAGGAAGTCAAACAAGAGTTTCAAAAAAAGATAAGTCTTCTCACCGCAGCATCCAAATCCGATTTGAGAAATTAAATTCAGGTTTTAACCTCTACATTTCAAAGGATAAATCATTTGCGCCCAATTGAATACATAACCCGGCTGTGTACAACCATGGAGAAGTTCGCTAAACAACTGGCTGATGTTAGGTCCTTGGACACTAAAGGCGAATACAAAGCCAAACTCGATGAGCTTGATAAAGAATACAAATTTATCCTCCTGCGCTCACTCGAAAACTACACCAAGGAAATACGGCGTTCAAACCTGTCAGAACGCCTTCATATCATCAAGGAGTATCTTTCTCCCAAGGCACAATACCCCCCACACTCACCTTTCACCCTTTTGAATGAAAGGATAAAAGCTTGCTGAAACTGCAAAGGCAACTTAAACCTCAGGATGTTTTCATCAGAACTTTGCTGTGAGGCCTGTGGTCTCTTAGAGCCTATGGATGGTGTGACCTTCGATTATAACGAGCTCTATGGTGGTGATTACACAATTACCAAAAAAAGAATGGCCACCAAACATTACAACTTCAAAAGCTATCTCAACAAACATCTGAAAATTTGTGAACCCTACCGCATCTGCTTGTCCAATGATGAAATACATCATGCAAATGAGACATTCAAATTCATCGAAGAACATCTACCGAAAAGAATCTCTATGCCCTTTGTGGCCCACAAAATCTTGGATGCGATAAAAGGACCACAACGGCTTGTCAATTACTTCTTGCTGCAAGTCCCAGAAAAATCAATGTTGAAGCACGAACAAAACTGGAAGATCATGCTTGAAAAGATGGATCACGTTGAATGATCACATGGGTCGTCATCACTGCCAGGACAAATGGCTCTGTGCATACCCATGTCCACTTCTGGCGAGAAGTGTTCTTGGCATTCATCACATGTTTGTGAAGTGAATAAACGGAAATGGCAAAGGTGTTGCCAGTGATAATGATTTTTTATTGAAAGGCATACAGATTTCATCCTGCGTTGATGAAGGGCCCTGGCAGCCAAGTCACGCTGGATACTCCTTTCAACCAGTTCAAGGATGTAATCCTTGATCATGTCTGGTAAGTAGTCCCAATGGGATTCACCAAAAGACAGCAACCATTTGCCGAAATAGTCTTGATTCTTTGGATTGAAGTCAAGTCCTTGATCCATCATTGCCATGTTGGTTTGGTATATACAGGGGATGAGATTTGTCCAATTGACTTTACTTTTGAGAGTAAGAAGGCTTCCATAACTGCACTGTCATCAACCAAATTGTTTGGAACAGTTTTCACATGGGTGGTTTGTTGGATGCTTTTCTCTTCAGAATGTTCTGTTATCTTTTTTCGAATGCTTGCCAAGCTGTTATGAAAACGCTCGACTGACGTTTGAATATTACTCAAAAAGTTTGGTTGCTTTGGTGCCCAAATCTCAGTTATATCCAGGAGCTTCCAGGCGAACACAGCCACTGGTTTAGGTCTTTCTGAACACTCTGAAAACACTTCTTGCATATGGGCGTAATGCAAAAACTCCTCATCTTCGTCCTGTTCTCTAAACGATATTCTTACAGCCCCATAACAACACCATATGTCCTTCTCCGCAATGGAAGACATAATTCTCTCAAATAATTGTTTTGATTTGAGTGAACCGACATCGATGATTGCCTTTTGATTTCTTGTTATCGTCCGTTTGCTAAATAAATAACAAACTCCCCACGCAAGCGTTGTGTCACCCTTCGTTTTGAACTTGTTTCCTCCGTTTAGAAACTGGTTGTGCACCAGACTTGGTTCAAGCTGGTTTAAAGAGCACAATCTGAAATAACCGTCAACAAACAAGCCTTTGGAGACCATGTCGCCACTCAAAGCAAGACCTGTTTGTATCTGATCGCTATAATAGTCAGGAATTCTGTTCATGGCTATTTTCCGCTTGAACGGGCATTTAAACTCTAACAAGCTTAAGCCGTTATCTTTGTCTAGAAAATATCCGTCTGGGCTGCAAGTGACCTTTCGATAAAGTGTATGATCTCTTGCTAGATTAAGAGAGATGCTGTGTCCAAAAACGGAAACAGAATGTTTTTGCTCAAAATACTTGCGTATAATCGGCTCGAACAGATTGCCCCAAGCACAAGCCGCATTGTTGAGCATATGCGTTGGCTGTATTTTCTTCATGAGCAAACTTTGCCGTGATTCAAACGGCGACGATCCTGTCAAGGCAGAGATCTCTGATGCCCCGATGGAGTTTTGTCTGGCTCTCACCCAGTCGGCGCTCTTTTGTTTCAGGCCAGTGTTTCTCGATTTGAGAAAGTTCATGAAATCTTGTGTTGCCGCCATCATTGGTATGTAAAGGGTAAAGGTTTTTTCAATTAGCTAAACCAGGTCGGTGTGGGTTGTGCTGCCGGGTTGTGTGCAAGATTGCTAACAACTAGTAGATAGTACAGTGCTAACCGGGGATAACCACGACATATTAAAATAAGGGCTCCGAGCCGGCGAGGAGGCCTTATTTTAATATGTCGTGGTGGTCCCCGGTTAGCACTGTACTATCTACTACAGGCAATCTTCTTGTGAGTAACTACAAAAAAAATGTAAATTTGAAATAGAATCTTTGAAGAATGACTAATTTTAACTTGTAATATATTTTTAAATATTTTAATATTGTGATGCCTAGCATCTTGATTCTGTTTCCTAGTACATTTTAGTTTATTTTTATCATGGTAAATAAGCTGTTCATCAAACACTAGAACTTTAGCCGGTTCACTACCCAGTACGTGTATAAATAAAGTGTTGTTGTAGTTGTTGTTGTTGTTGCTAGGCAAGGTTGTCTCCTTTTTCAGAGGTCTCAAAAATAAAGTAAATTTGGTAACTACAAGGATCGGTGGTCGTTTTAGAGAAGTGGTACCCCAGGAGGGGAAGGGGGGGGGGGGGGTACTCCCATATATAAGCTATACGGATATGTGCCGCTGGATGGGGTCCGGTTTTTGACCTTTTAGGTCTGAGATGGGGTCTCAGTTTCGCCCACTAAGTCTGAGATGGGGTATACTTTTTCTGTTCAATTTTCAAATTAAGTGCTTTGGAACTGCGCCTACGCAAATTAAGACAGGATTTCAAAACCTCCTTAACAGTAGTGATTTCCTTTGTGTTCTCGTCATGAATTATTAATGTGTTTGAGACAACTGTTCCATTTTGGTAAACAGCCATAACAATGTGGCACATGGCCAATATGCCTTACTAAGCTTTGCATTGAAACAGTAAATTCACCGCTGTAACACTTACTAATGACACCCCTCACAGGTGTCAGGTGTATGGTGGCCTATGGCTATCATTCGAAATTTACCTCAAATTTACAGACAAAGACTAGAAAAATCGAACAAAAATTAATAAAAAAAGAAGATTAAAAGTAAAATGGTATTTAAATCAAAAGTAAAAGGCATTTTATTTGAAGATCAAAGTAAAAATAAAACAAAATGAAAATGAAAATGAAAGCCAAAACAAAGTAAAATGAAAATGAAAGCAAAAACAAAATGAAATCAAAATGAAAGCAAAAACAAAATGAAAATGAAAATGAAAGCCAAAACAAAGTAAAATGAAAATTAAGCAAAAATCAAAACTAAAAGCAGTTGTACATAAAATGAAATACAAGTAAATTGAAAGTGAAATGAAAACAACTACCCAAAAAAATCAAATGAAATTAAAAGAAAAGCAAAAGTAAAATGAAAATTTCTAAGAGCCTAGAGCTATCATAGTATACCAGGATGCTTTGCACGAAACGCCGTACCGTCCCGTCGTGCTTTGTGAGTCTTGAGAACACAAGATGGCAGCCTGTAGAAATGATGCTTGGCGTGACGACCTCGCGTTGAAGGAAAACTTGGCAATGTACGTAAGGCAAGGCATGCAAAGAAAGGAAATTTTAGATTTTTTGAAAAGAGACTATCCTATGTATGCTTGGAGCATACCCACTCTGGATAGAAGACTTCGACACTTCAATATTTTTTACACGGATCAAAATATCACTGTCGACGAAGTTATGGAGGCTGTTGGTAAAGAACTTGAAGGACCCGGCCAACTTCTTGGTTACCGAGCATTACACAGAAAAATCCGACAAGAGCACCTTTTAAATGTTCCCAGAGATCTGGTGTATGCAGTCATGCAAGATCTGGATGCCGAAGGACTGGAAAGTCGTGCAGTTGGTGTCAAAAACAAGAAAAAGAAACAGTGTTTCACATCTAGAGGTCCAAACTGGGTTCATTCTGTCGATGGTCATAATAAACTGATGGGATTTCAGAATGATGCCTTCCCATTAGCGATATATGGCAGTATAGATACTGCAAGTAGGAGGTTGCTTTGGCTTCGGATTTGGACCACCAACAGCGAGCCGAGATTGATAGGCCGTTGGTATTTAGAGTATCTGTATCACAGCAAAGTAATGCCGTCATTCTTGAGGATGGATAGAGGTACCGAAACAGGTGTGATGGCAACAATGCATTCCTTTCTCCGTCAGCATCATGGTGATATGGATCCAACTGAAACAGTGATTTATGGACCATCTACTGCTAACCAAGTAAGTGCCATTAGGTGTTCTAATTTCCCGTCTTCTTCCATTTTTAAGGAGAAAAATATTGTTTTCTAAAGTATTTTGTTGATCGTTTCACACGTGGCATTTGAAGTTTGCTTTGCGTCGTCTGGTTTAATTGTTCAGAAGCAGTTTTACTTGCAAAAGGATTATGTTATTCTCTCTTTTCATTATCCATCTTTATTGTTGTTTCCCTACATTTTACTTCAGTGTTTAATGCTTTACGTTACCTTTCAGATTGAAAGGTGGTGGAAGGAATTGCACGAAAGACTTGAAAAATACTACAAAGAAAAACTAAGATGGCTTAAAGATCAGCACCAGATAGCTTTACAGCAGATAGCTTTACAGGCAGTTGTAACAGGATGTTGTTAGATCATTTTTACTGGCGAGGCTTAATCACATTAGACCAAGCTTGTTTTTATCCTATTTCCAGAGATTTGCATTATTTTAAAATCATTTCATAAACATATAGTCTCAAATTTTTTCCAGGTGAAAATTCCATGGGAATGGGCAGGTTTCTCCCCTTATGATGTGTACTACTTTGCTGTCCCTCTTTGGTATTATTTCAAAGGCTTTAGCTGAAGACACTAGGAAAACATTTTTATTCATGGAATTTTATCCAAAAATGATGATTGTACCAGAAAAAAATTGCAGCCTGCATTTTTCATATAACAAGAAGCAAATCTAAACAAAACAGGAAAAGTAGACCTAAGGCAGGTTAAGCATTCAGCCCTTTATTTGATATGCATGGAGTGCTCACTGTTTGGTGTTTGTCTGTAGAAAGTTGTACTAAAGACACCTTTATTTTGTTTTCACTTACCAAAATATCAACTGTGAACTTTTTACATTTCTTGTTGTTAAATCAAATTTTAAGTTAACTTTAAGATGTCTTTACAGTACTGTAAGGATTCTATAAAATGCTGTGGTCATAGCTTACATTAGGATATTTTTTGAGCAACCTTGAAATGTGGCTCAAGTTCAGCTACTTAATCTCACTGTTAAAGTTTGTCAGTCCTTGTGCAACTCGAGCCCTCCCCAACTCTCCTCCCTGTACAAGATTTCCACTGACCCTGTAAGATAAGTGTATTACATTTCAATGATATATAATTATTGTCTGGTAGTTTTCAGAGCCCTCAAGCTAATAATCAGGCAGGAATACACCCCTATTATTGTGTTCTGGCTTATGTGATAATTAACATGACAGGTACATAACATGCCAGTATATTTCATTGTTTGTTTTTAAATACATATTATCACTTGTTCAGTGATAAAGAGTTGGGAGAGCTAAAGAACTGATCGAGATTTTAAGTATTTGACTGTGTAAATCTTTGCTTCGTTCCACACAAACTGGTATTGGTACTTAAACTGGAACACTTTATAGGTTTACGCAAGTGTATATTTGTAATGCCGAAACATCAACAACAAAAGAACAACAGAAAACAGCGACAACTGCATCATATTGATTTCTGTAATGAAGATAAACCTTCAACACTAAAAATGAAACAGGGGTCATATTTAATAAAACTTTTACAAGTGTAGCCATTGTTTCGGAGGTTGAAAGCAATAGGTATCCTTGTAAATTGCAAGTGTAAAGGTTTTATTGAATTGACCCCAGATCTCAAAAACTCAACTTAAGTTGCTTAAGTTGTAAAGTTGCTTAAGTTGTAAAGTTGCTTAAGTTGTAAACTTAAGTTGTAAGTTGCAGGGTGCCTCTCTTACTAATAAGTGACTCTATTTGCTCGATAATTGCCTCACCCTCAATATTATTTTTACAACATGTCCTGATTACCCCACTCTGGGGAAAACACCTCTGCAGAAATAACCACAATGAACCCTAACCGCTTGTACATTCAGGTAACTTGAGTAGTGCACAGTACCAGTTGCATTTGTGGCTTTCAATAAAATTGTTTATAGCACTGGTTGACAAATTACCTGTACAGAAAAGAAATTCTTTGCTTGATATTAGTTCCTTTGAAGCAATTTCTGGGTCAAAAACGAAGTAATCACACCCTTGTATGTCAACTACCATAACTTCTTTGTTTGACCTTTCAAAGGAATAATGGGCTAGGCATTCAGCCTTATTACAGACAGGATTGCTAGTGTCCCCACAAATGTGCCCATTATTGTTAATGTGCTTGACAAAGGAACCTTCAACATACTCTTCGACTGTAACATACTCATCAGAGTCAAGCTTACCCAAAAAAATCTTGTTATATCTTAATGTTTCACCAAACAGCTCAAGGTTATCACTACTTTGCAATTCTTGCCTTAAGCGTCCTGCAAAATTTCTTGCAAGGTAGTGCATTTGTACAACTTTCTTGGTATGTTGTTCCACTGTTTGACCTGTCGCCTGGATGTCACTGATTGATTTTGGCAAATACTTTTTGATGACCCAAGTTGTATTTTCAAATCCCTTTGCGTTGCTCGTAGCCTTATAAGCTTCACGGAAACCTCCTGTCCCAAAAGGTTCTTTTTGAATAGAGAAATCAACAGAATGTGGTATCCTGGACCATGACATTTGCTGTAAATCAAAGGAATAAATATCAACTGATGTTGTCGACTGCACGATTTCTTTGCCTAGTTTAAGCATTTCAACTACTGAAAGACTCCTCGGGACGAACTTGCTTGGACTTGGTGCAGATTTCGTAGGCTGTGATCTGTTTTGTGTGCCATTTCCCGTCCCCGAAAATCTCCTTTTCGCTGGAGGCGACTTAACACCATGGTCAGGGGTTCGAGTCGCTTCACTATAAACTTCATCAGCTTCGCCAGTTGCAACTCGTTCGACAAAACGCACATGAATTACTTTAGTGTCCGGGATCTGCTTCACGGAGCTGCAAGATGGTCCCTGTTCTCCTGCCACTATGTCGCAGGTCATTGTATCGTCCACTGCGAAGTGTTTTTGGCAGGCATTTCGAATGTTTTCTATCGTGAACTCCTTGTATTCGTAGGGCACGAACACCCTTGCACCAATTCTTGAATATTTTTGTGCTTTACCTGATACTTCCGCGCTTAGTCGCTGCACAACTAAAGTGTCGTTGTCGCGATTCCATGCACCAGCCGTATCCTTCTTCTTCCCCTTTCCCCCATCGGTTCTTTTCGCTTTCATTTTCTCCTTAAAATTTCTCCATTCCGCCATCTTTTATACACGAACTCGTCCCAGGGACTCTGGTGTATGACGCCATCGTGCAAAGCATCCTGGTATACTATGATAGCTCTAGGCTCTTAGAAATTTTCATTTTACTTTTGCTTTTCTTTTAATTTCATTTGATTTTTTTTGGTAGTTGTTTTCATTTCACTTTCAATTTACTTGTATTTCATTTTATGTACAACTGCTTTTAGTTTTGATTTTTGCTTAATTTTCATTTTACTTTGTTTTGGCTTTCATTTTCATTTTCATTTTGTTTTTGCTTTCATTTTGATTTCATTTTGTTTTTGCTTTCATTTTCATTTTACTTTGTTTTGGCTTTCATTTTCATTTTCATTTTGTTTTATTTTTACTTTGATCTTCAAATAAAATGCCTTTTACTTTTGATTTAAATACCATTTTACTTTTAATCTTCTTTTTTTATTAATTTTTGTTCGATTTTTCTAGTCTTTGTCTGTAAATTTGAGGTAAATTTCGAATGATAGCCATAGGCCACCATACAGGTGTTACGGGTTCAACTGAGAACACTGAATCAAGCAAGAATACACTTCAAATGCTATCCTACCTGTTCTCCATGAGCTATTTTTTCAGGATGTAAAGTCTTTAAAGCCACTGAAACCTACAGAGAACCGCAAAACATGTCACCAATGCAGAGAAATAAGTCCCATGCTCATGACATGCTGAAATAATTGAAGGGCTCCCGGCAAGAACGTCCTAAGTACTTTTTTGGAAAATTTTAAAAATAATAAGCATTATTATTAACTTGGATTTTTGGCCTCAAAAGGGACTCACTTGCCAAAATTATGACTGGATCATGTAAATATGACTGAAAGGATTTAAACCAGGTCAACAAATCTTCTATCTTCGAACAGAATAAATTTTTTTTGAAAAGATACATAGGGTGTCCTAAGGCCCAAAACGTTTTCTCAAAGATGTGGATTTTCTTCCCCATTTTGGATCTGTTTTAAAGTGCCTATGAAATGAAATTTATTTTTTGATGTATCGAAAGTTTCACCTTTTTAGACCTTGGAATAAAAGGTTTAAAGTGTTAGGGACGATGCGAAATGCTTTTTTTATGGTCTCAAAGTTAGGTTGTTGGCGCTAAAAAGTGGCTCCAATTTGTGCGCGGCCAAAACCAGTGTCATATTACACTGTGACGTAAATAGTTGTACAAACTGCTGCGGGAATATAGAGAACAAGAGAGCTGACAAGAGACGTCGCTAGAGGTGGACCAATATTATGTGGCGAGCGGCCTCAAACAAACGAGATATTAGAATTCTTCGATAACAGAGGGTGTAACAAAGCTTTATTTTGCTCCAGAGGAAAATAGGCCGGCGAAATACACGAAATTTGTTCGTCGACATCGGAAAGGGTACGTCAAGCGATGTTGTTTTCAATGAAAGCGCTTATTGTTAAGATTAATATTATTTTGCAAAAGAAAATAACATTCCGGCCGGTGAGGCCGTTTAATCAAGCATAATTTTTCCAATCCATATCCTGTAGTGTTTGGAAGTTCCTTCAAGCCTCGGCTCGACTGGAGAGCCGTCGAAGTCAGTGAGGCCTACAAAAATATACTGACTCGATCGGCACTGACTGGCGAGTAATATAAATGTTTATACGGTATTCCGAATTATAAAATTCAAAGTGCAGCGCAAGTGTTCACTGGAAGGCGTCTATTCTACGGAACATCTATCAAAAATCTACACGTACAAATGCTATTCGAAACAAAACACATCGCTGAATCATTGCGTGTTCGATCAGATCAATTTTTATACAATGAAATATAAATCAGACATAAATGTAAACACGATACTTTGAACTCACTTACAAGCCGCCAGGTGGTTAAAATTTCCAGAAACGATCAATCGCTGGCAAGACACTGAACTAAGAAGCATAATTATTACGTATATACTTGAGTTCAAACATTTTGAATAAAAAAATACAAAAATACGCTATCAAGGCACCTTGCCGCTAAAAATACACCATTCACATTCAATTCAGCAAGCCGCCTGAAAAACACCTCGGATATGCATAACATATCAGTATAATTTAGAAACTTTCAAATAGCAAGCCGCCAAGACATATCCTTCGCATTGAAAAAAAAACTTTAAGTAGACGAGCGAATTGCCAAGCCGATAAAATAAGTTCATAACCTCCACGCGCGATCAATGAACTTCAGAGAAGACCGGCCGAGTCGCTAATGCGCTAATATCATGATTGTTTGTACTACAAATATATCGTTCGCGTTCGATAAACGCTAGTCAACGAGCCACTAAAAAGAAATAACAAAAACGCCTCTGCGTTCAATAAGCTTACAACTCAACTGGCGAACCACTGAGACGCTGTGCTACTGAAATGTATACCTTTCACGTTCAATAATCTAAATGATCAAAGTCCGTCTTCTTCATGTTCACTTCCTTCGCTCAAGCGGCACAGTCGGTTCGTCTCGCTACGGCAAAACTACAGTGGACACGATCATTTCAGTTGATCAAGAGTGATCCAAAACTGATCCTCTTCACCTTCAGAGGACTGTAAAGAAACAAATTAGGCGCTGTCTGACATTTGTACAGCCAAAAACGTTGGCAAAATGACCATCACGCTAAAGGATTCCAAGGGAATTATAGCGTAAACAAACCAATGTGTCATACTATTTACGTAATTTACGTCATCACGCACGCCCACTCGCCCCCAGGCTCTCCAAAAATTGGAGCCACTTTTCAACCGAAGTGACGCATCTTCGAGGGGCTAAAAAACCGATTTTCTTTCTTTTCCTCGGGAAATGATTATTGTTTTCGTTCTTTGGACATAATAAACTAATGAAAAACGAAGAAAAAAAATTCATTTCATAGGCACTTTAAGTACAATGTACCTTAACAATAACAAATCATTAATTTGATAAAACTGTGCTTTTAAAGGCCTAAAACATACAATTTTAGTGAAAGCTGCCAAAACATACTTAGGACATTCTTGCCAGGAGCCCTTCAATTATACAATTCACTGTGTGAAAGATCACTAGTATGACTGCCATCAGGGTCTCAGATTTTTTGTAGTGCCATCCTTCTGACATGCTGAATGCAATTTACTTTGCAGTCACACCTCCCATCCATTAAGCAGTCATGTTATACATGAGAGTTTAAAAATGTTTGTATGTGGCTTGGATGACAACTTAGTGTCCTTTTGTGGAGAGCTGTATGCCTTTGCAAGGTGTCTGTTAGTGAATCCTTGGCTGTACATTGAACTAAAAGTATTTCTAAAATTCATTAATAATTCATAAGGAAAATACAAAAGAATTTAAAGCTCAATGAAGGTTTATAAAATTCTGATACAGAACAGATATACTGATATAATTGATACAGAATGCAAAAAGGAATGCTAATAAGCTATGTCGCTATTGTTCTTTTAGAAGTCAGATAAAATATTTTCAACAGAACTATATGAATATTTACAATGGCTTGCCTGTGACTTACAATACTATTGTAAATACCCATACAGTTCTGCTACTCATATTTTAACTATTACTTATAGCTTGATTGGTCTGATACATGTTTAATTTAAATTAGAGTAAACATTGACGTTCTCCAGGTGATGTGTGACACTTGATTAAAATAAAATGTGTTTAAAACGTGAAAAAAAAAAGTAAAAATGAATGAAAAATTGTAAAAAGTGTCACAGTGATTGAATTAACAAACGTTTCGGGCATAGCCCTTCATCAGTGTGAAGATTCATGTTACCTTATTTCCTTTAGGGTCTGTCCACACACCCTTGAGTACGGAGCCAAATTCTCCCTGACCCAGCTCTGCACCAAGTTCTAATGATTGTCTTGTAATCAACGTCTGCTGAGACTGCATAGTGTTACCTGTAAAAAGAAGGGATTGTAACAACCAACTGAAGTCAATTATGAATGGATGTCAATTTTTGCTGACATAATCCTTTTTTCCCCAAGACAAACAAAACTCAAAATTTGAGAAACATTATTGACTTGGCAGACTCTCCTCTCCTCAAAACTTTATTTCAGCCTCTGCGGAGGAGAAGTTAATTTACCTTTGACAAAGGGTTGATGCCATTTTTAACAGTCGATGCCATCATTATTATGGCATAGGATCTTGATTTATCATTTTGCAATAAGGTAAGCCTTCACAATCCTAATGGCTCACAACTGAAAGAGCTTAAGGTGGCTCCCTATAGTTTTATAGCTGTGCATGCGCTGATGACACGAACGTTAGTAAATTTGTGCGTGCTCATGCGAAAAAGTAGATTTTTCCAATTTTATGACGTCAGCAAAGCCAAAAAAGGCAAAATTGAGAGCGGATTTTCTCGCGTTTCCTTCGGTGAATCTTTTTAAAAGTTTGCATAGTTTGAGATAAAATCTCAATCTTTCATATATTCTTTTTAGGAAAAAATCTGTCAGAGAAATTTAGTTTAATAGGTAAATATACGAAATTGCGTGATATTGCGAAAACTGTCTGAACGACCCCATGTTTTTATCTTTCCAAAATGTTGCCCGTGATTATTTCCACAATATATCAAAGTTTAAAAAAAATTCACCGAAGGAAACTCTAAATATTAGAGAATAAAGGTCAATTTTTACAGAATATTTGCCATTCTTTAGATGCTGCGTTGCCATGGCAATGACCTCTAACAAAAAATGGACAACAAATAAATATGCATAAATATGTTGGAATCCTCACTGGTAAATCTCATGAACCGAAATTGCAAGATAAGAAAATTGGGCCTTACTTTGTAACTCATGGTACTGTAGGTGCTTTTGTTAATACCCTAGGGAGTCACCTTAACCCGATTTCTGTAGCATGAAGTGACTGCGAGTATTTAATTCCTTCTGGATGGGATGCTAGTCCATCGCAAGGTTACCCCCCCCCCCCCCTTCCCCTCCCGACTTTTAGATGCCATTTGCCAGTAAACCTTGTTTAGACTAAATTTCTTCACACAATTGGTCAGTTTCGCGGAAAATGATACCCTATTCTAGACCAAAAATCTCTGATAACTATACCCTTTCCCAGACTACACTGCCTGAAAACCATACCCTTCACAGCAGTACATACCTATATAGCTCATATATGGGAGTACCCCCACCCCCCCCCCCCCCCCCCCCCCCCCCCCCGGAGTAATCCACTTCCATCCTTGCAATCCTGCACTTTATCTCCAAACTACTGCTTTTGTTTTGCTCTATAGAATCTTTTATCCAATTAAGTTATATATTTGGTGGCATTTGGCGATATAACATGGAAATAAATTTAGCAAAATTTTGTTCTTTCTGTGGAACAGTGTCCCTTCAAGGAAAAGACTAAACTTTCTAGAAATAATTATTGCCACTCTCCCAACCTGGACTGACCCCCCCCCCCCCCTCCTCCCCCCACCCCCACATACCTTGTACAGGAATTTGACTGTTTGGTTTTGCAAAACTAGGGGGTGCGGGGGCAGTAGGTTTTGTTGGAGAATTAGGAGGAAGAGGTGGCGGTGGTCGTCGTTGTCCTCTTGGCGGTGGATTTGTTGGTGGAGGAGGTAGTGGGTGTCTGTCATCCAGTTTACTAAAATTCTCTCCATCATGGATGGCTGGCACACGAGAGCCATGTTCACTAACAGATCTGCTTAAAGGTGGAGGTGGTTTCCTAGGAGAATTGTCAAGGAATTCCTAGTTGAGGAAAAGCAAAATGAGTTATATTTAAAATTATGTTTTCTTATTTAAAATCCATCACTGTTGTCTACTTGTTTTTTTTTTTGACAATCAGGCATGATCATGAGAATTAATGTCAACTTTGAACTCAGAATTTAACTTCTAAGTAGTGTAAACACTTCTCTAAAATATGTTTTGTCAGGACTTCAGTTTTGAATTGATTAATCACAAACTGAAACTTAACTTGCAATGAAAAATGCCTGTTAACAAGACTGAGAAACAAAACATCAACTTGACCTTTTATTTCTTGTTTATTTAAATTATTGATCACTCAATGTTACTTTTATTTATTGTTAATTTCAAACAACTAAACACTGTTGTGTATTTACTCTTTTTTTTGAAGTGAACATACAAATTCTCCTTACTATAATTTCTCCTTTCAGTTCATATTAATAGTACTTGTTGGGAGAAGTTGTTTAAATAATCAAGGCATTTCATCTTTGATGATCATTATCTTGATTCTCGTGACCTGTAGGTTTGATTATCCATTGATACAATGTATAACAGGGAGAAATTTGATGCTGATCACCAGCTGGACTATTATTTCTAACGGGTTAAAAGAGCAATACTAACTGCTGATTCTGCTCGTTGCAAGAGACCTCTTGTCGACAGGCTTCTTCCAGTGGAAATACTAAGTGCAGAGGTGCTCACAGCAGATGACAAGGAAGGAGTTGCAGGTAGCATTCCTGATCTCATTCGAGGTGGGATGTTCTGAATTATAATCGGAGGATTTCCATCTGGTGGAACAGCCATCTTGAGAAGAACTGGTAATCCATCTGCACATCTACTGTAATAGTCAATAACGTGCGGCAGAGTTTCAAACAGTGGACCATCATCGATATAGAACCATCTGTCAGACTGTACAAGAGTAAAATTAATAGAACTGAGCTTCACAACATAGCTATATTTTCTCGATTTATAAATGCAGTATTAAAGGGAGGGTTTCACGGTTCGGCGCATGTGCAAGCTACACCGTAAGCCATTTAAATTCATTGTTTAGACCAATCGGAAGCGAGTAGATAACTCTGGCGGGAAATTTGCCTGTGAAAATGTCGCTGATTGAAAGGATGATTATACATACCAATGTATGCCATGAAAGCCACCAGAGCGTAGAATAAATCCTTCAGGTCAAAGGTTTTATTCAGTGTTGACTTTGTCGGTGTAATCCATTGAAGTTTTCTGTGAATTTTGGTAATCCTTCACTTTGTTTGGACTTATTATAGTATGTGATTATTGAAGTAAATGTGAGTGTTTTTTTAACCGATAAAATTCATTGGCAAGTAAGCGAATAAAGCATTTTAATCTGTGCACATGCGCCGAACCGTGAAACCCTCCCTTTAAGATAAATGCCACAGTGACAACTGGTTAAGTTTTAAATAAATGCCTCTGGTGTTTATTTGAATGCCACATTGCATAGTAAGAATATACTGTTGGGTGAAATAAACTGCCACTGGCCAATCACTTTACAGTTGGTTGAGTATGGTTTGTTTTAACTTTACATTTTGTGGATGAAATTGTAAAGTGTGACCATTCCAATAAAAGATATTAAAGCTGTTGAACAGACTTTCCTGTGGTGCTGTTTATTATGCTGTATAGGGTGGTTCTAACTTTTGAGTCTGTGGATTAAATCCTAAAGTGTGACCATTCAAATGAAAGCTACTGAGCAGTTCTTTCCTGCAATAATGTTTATTATGCTGTACAAGGTGGTTCTAACTTTTGAGTCTGTGTATGAAATCCTAAAGTGTGACCATTCAAATGAAAGTTATTGAGCAGTACTTTTTTTTCCTGTGGTACTGTTTATTATGCTGTACAAGGTGGTTCTAACGTTTGAGTCTGTGGATGAAATCCTAAAGTTTGACCATTCAAATGAAAGTTATTGAGCAGTACTTTTCTGTGGTGCTGTTTGTCATGCTGTACAAGGTGGTTCTAACTTTTAAGTCTCTGGATGAAATTTTAAAGTGTGACCATTCAAATGAAAGCTCTTGAGTAGTTCCTTAATTTGGTACTGTTCACTTCTCATTATCTCACAAAATGAAATTTGTTAATTTTTCTCATGTTTTTTGAGTCAGCACTCTTGGGAGTGAAAGGGGGGAATACAGCCTATCTATATATCAAATTAAATTTATAATTACCCTGCTCTGTATTCGATAATGATAAATCTGTGCGTTGAATGCCACAGATAAGACGTAATAACCATGATCTCTGGTACTCAGACGCACAAGGAACAAACCATCCACTAAACCCCACTTCTGAAACAGTGTAATGGCTTCCTGTGAAAAAAAAAAACATCAGAAAACAAACCAGTAAACAACAACAACAATTAATTTATTTATTGAATGGCTGGGGCATAACTGGGGCATAACTGTCCCATGTCAAATTTTCACAATTTTCACTAACCAATTGTCATTTCTGAGTTGAAAAAGCACTCTCTTGCTAAAAAGTAATGGCAGGTTCATGTAAGTTACAGTTAAAGAGAGCCATTTAGGCCAAAAGATCCTGTATTTTCACAAGAAAAGACAAAATATATTTTGGCCACTAAGCACCCAAAATGACTCTTCAGATTAAAACATTTTTTCCCCAAAGAATGCAAAGATGTAAAACAACTCCAAGGAAAGCAACAGAGGAGCACTTAATGTTCTGCTGTTAATTGGTAAACATAATTTTCAAACTTTTACCTTAATTCAAATTTGGTACTGTTGACTGTGAACGGGTTAGGAAAACTATTAAAAGAAAACATTACACACCTTTCTTCCTAAATTTTCATGTAACCACATTCTTGGCAAAGTCTTTGGAGGCTGCGCTAGGTAATTATCAATCATTTCTGCAATGTGCCGATGCTCATACTGAAGGGCAAGATCCCTGGGTGTGTCACCTTCTGTTGACCGTGGGTGCAAGGGAGCCCCAAGCTCCAATAAAACCCTGACACAATCAGAGTTACCTGAAGTGGAGAACACTTGTTACTTCTGACATGTTCATTGGTGCTTGTTTAAACCTTTTCCTTTCAGAGTCAAATGGTGGTCATGCAAGGTGGATTTAGCTTAAAGTCTCAGTAAATAAAATTCTGAGGTGACCATTCAGATGAAAGCTTGTGCTGCTGTTTGTTATGCTATGTGCAGGGGCTCTAAGTTTTGAGTCTGCGGACGCAATCCTAGATTATGACCATTCAAATGAAACCTACTGAGTGATACTTTTCGATAGTACTGTTTATTATGCTTTACAAAGTGTCTTTTTTTTACTTTTATATCTGTGGATGTAATCCTGAAGTGTGACCATTCAAATAAAAGCTACCGAGCAGTATTTTCCTGTGGTGTTGTTTAATATGCTGCACAAGGTGGTTCTAACTTTTTGAGTCTGTGGATAAAAGCTACTGAGTATTTCTTTTGATGTGTTGTTTTAATATATTTTATTTAAACAAATCTGGACTTTAATCTAGTTTTAAACTTTACCACTGTAAGAAGTCCATGTGCCTGATAATGAAATAAAATGCAGAGTAACAGATACCTTTTAAGGCGGCTACATGCAGTGCCACCCAACCAGTCGTGGGGGAGCGGTCCTGCAGCTCAGCTTTTCCTTTTCTTACAAGTGAAGCACAAACTGATGGGTGGCCTCCAACACAGGCAACCTATAATAAAGGGATGGGAGGAAAGGGTATTTTTGTGTCTGTGATTGGTCATTTCTGTGGTCTGTGAATCGTGATCTACTGAAAACCCGTTCTGTGAATCGTGATTGAGGAATATTCCATGAAACTTTGCTAAAATCCTTCACTGTGAATCGTGAATACGTACCCTGGGTACCTGAGGTTATCTTGCGGCACACTTTTGTGAGATGTCAGCTGGCCAGCAACAAGCATAAAAAATGTAAGAGACATTGAGAGGCATGTAATATGAGAGAAATGAGACCATGAGAAAAGCCTCTGATACCCAGGCAGGGTAGTGAATAAATCATGATTTTTTTTACTTATTGGCCTCATCTGATGAAATACAGTGTCATGTATGACCATATATAATTCAAATAAGATAAAATAGTCCTTTCGGAAACCCATTGATTTCCCCTCCAGGGTCCTCCAGGAAATTTAACGGAAGTGCTGAGATCACTAGCACAGATGAGGTGTGATCATCATGGCAGCTGAGACAGACTGAGAAATGCAAAATTAATGTTTTTTTTTTACTTTATGGCAAGATCCCCCCTACAATAATAGTTATTATTAATTTATAACTTATTTAGCGCACTATTCAAAATGTGCCCAAATGCACTTAACATCCATATATTTACAATCTAAAAACTAAAACTAAATTACATTGATAAAAATTAGACTGTGCACTGTATTTTGCACAGCATTTGCCCTAATTTAAAATTGGCAGCCATCGCCGTGAAACCTTCTAGTCAACTCAACAGTGCAGACTCTAGTCCCAGGAAGGAAGGTGCAGCCAAATGCCTGGAAAACAAATTTATTGCAGTTTGCACACTTTCTAACACAGCTACATAAGTATCGTAAGTTTTCAATTTCACAAAAATTACAACATTTAATTTTTACCGAAATTACCTGACACTGGATTTCTATACAAACACTGCATTTGGGGGCAAGTTTGCCCTGATTCCCAAAGATTCCCATTAAGAGCAAAGTCCTCTATTGCAATGGAGTTATTTAGTTTACCCATTTTTGCCAGAACTTTGACCTAACAAGTCCACTTTCCCCTGCTCACACTCCACAGTCAGCCAATAGTCTGTAGCCACAGTCCTTGGTCAAAATCTATCCCAACTGTCAACTGTCCAAAGTTCACAGTTCACAGTTCTCATTTTAGAGTTTTATATTAGCAGTCCACAATACACAATCTAGAATCTATTATGCACAGTCCAGTCCAGTCCACATTCACATTTACATTCCACAGCCCACTTCAAGCGCTCCATAGTAGTCTACTTTTCAGGTCTATATTTTTTCTCTGACAGGCTCGGTACATCTAGAAAAAAATAAGTTTACAACTTTGCATTTTTTCCCTTTAAAATCCTTGAAACCACCTACTACAAGGAGTTACGATTGCTTTAAATATCGGCATTTTGGAGAATCGGTGATAGACATGATCGATCAAAGAATTAACAGCCGGCCATAGCATGACATAGATACGAGATGTGTGGAATCTGAGCGTGACTCCATGACGTAATGCTTGAGAACTGTTTACTTTGCCTTGCCAGGAGGTGTTTTGTTCAGCAATTTATTCCTATGTAAACTCAAGCGTTTCACAACTGATTTGGTTAGAAAAGTGCAATCCGCTTTCCTTTTACCAGAAATAGAACACATCCAAAAACACAGGGATTTAATTTTTAACAATTAGAACGGTAAATAGTTACAGTTTGTTATACTACTTCTGAAAATGCAGCAAAATCACACATGATAGCGATATACAAAGGATATAAATTGAAGGGCCGAGAGCATGTCCAGCCTATATGACTTTTTAGGCCTTTTTTGATTTTTTCTTGCTCAGATTTGTCCAATTTTGGCATGTGAACTAGAAATTAGTTGCAAAACATTGTTCCGAATTTTTTGCTGTTGTTTTTTCCATCGTTTTTGAGAAATACCGTATGCAAAAAAAAATAAATAAATAAATCAAAGGCTCCTATTGTAATGCAATATTGCGGTAAGCTTCTGTTTTCACACTGACACGGTTCGATATTTTTTTAAAATTAAACGTAAGGAATTTTGACGAATGCAAAAAAAAGTAAATCACTTTCATAATGTCCAGTTCGAAAACAAACAAAAAAAAAGATGCTGAGCGTGATTCGAACCCGGAGCCGTCCGAGCGCAAATCCCGGACCAAACCACTAGACCACCGAGGAACACATGCTCAGTTCAGGCTAAGTTTTATTATTTAAAGGTTGATACACATCAAAACGTGTATCTCAATTTCAAAATCCTTTTAGATCGAATTTAATGTTGCATTAAAGACTCCAAATGCGAAACGTCTTCCCGCCAGCCAGCAACAACTCACTTTGAACTGCCCAAAGCTGTATTTCAAGTGCTCGACCACGCACAGCGGACCCATCTACCACTGTCGCAAAGCATGTCGGGAAATCCTACAACAAAACCGAAATGGAGTTCCCGCCCAAAAGTTATTGCAAAATACTATAAGTCTCAAAGTACTTCGGATATCGGGCATTTCGACCACGGCACGGGATGGGAAATGGCCGGCTCGTCTTCCCCACCAAGGTCCGTTTTTCACCTCGAGCGCTAAATGGCACTTCAGACACAAGGAAGGACAAGAAACACGACTTTCTTTGAGAAGTGCTAGAGACTTAAGGATTTCCGGACTTGATGATGTCTTTCAATCACAGGACGGGCCTCATACACGTTGGCTTACATACACGCTACAGAGGCGATGTGTTGCCGTAGTGAGCTCACAATAGATAAGCGAGCCAGGCGTGCGTAAATGACGGTATTTTCGTTCAGGTTGTTGGCAGTGGTCAGAAGTATTGCAGTCGCGTATTCTCACGGCCATACTGCTTTGAAATGGCTTCGAAATTGCGCTCTGAATGTACAGTCAAAGCACTGGAGGGCCAGAACTCTGCTTTTTTCAGGTGAAATTGGTCAAATTCCTTAGGGTTAGTGCAAATTCGACAAGGGCTTGTGATATTATCTGTTGTACAATAAAATGAGGCTATTCTGGGCGAGAAAAAATAAAAAAAGGCCTAAAAAGTCATATAGGCTGGACATGCTCTCGGCCCTTCAATTGCAAAGCAAAGCCATTTCCCTAACATGATCATGACTTCCTCCTAAACGCCTCCTTAAATGAAAAAAATGTGGAAAAACATATGGTTGTATTTTGAAATAACCACAGAAAATGGCTGCAGACAAACGCTTACCTTGCATAATATCTAACCAAAATTTGTCAACTTGAAGCGATTGGTGAATGTTAAAGCAACACATGAAACTAAACATTGATGTCTCCAGGGTTCTCCCCAGGATTTTGGGAATGCCAGGGTGTATTCTGACTTGCAACAAATGGTTGTGTGAGTATGGCCTTTTGCTGAAGTCTGAAATATCTTCAAGCATGATGGTATCTTTTTTAAGCCTGGGGAATTTCAATTTTTCAAAAATTAAGCCAGGGAGCTCACCTGGCTTGAAAGGGCTGAGGAGAACACTGGTCTCACAAATCCAACAACTCAGTCTTGTTACGGTATCGTTTTGTTTGAGGACAGCAAACAGGAACAACATCGCTTTCTTTTACAATGACGGTCAATGTAAACAACATTGAAAAACAACTGTTGCACCATCCATTGAGCTGAGGAAGGTCTGGAACAAGTCACGCACGTCCCCTCCTCCAACAAAAAGAAACTAATCTTATATTTGCATGACACACATGAATATGCCATGTTTGTTTGTACTCGCTTCGAATATTTTTAATTTATAGATTCCCTAACAAATTCACATTCGTCTGATACATGTACTTTCCAAACCATGAATTCTTTCTGTTACATTTGAAAAGACTACTTTTAAAAGCAATGAAATAAGTAAAAATTGACATTAAGGTGGCTGAACACAGTTTGCGCGCGCTCTTCAATTTCAGCTGCTTACGTGAGTCAGCGCGCGCACAGTTTTAAGAAAAACAAACATGGCGCCTGTTCAGCGATCTTTTTATTTTGCTCAGCGTGGATCGCGAAAGTGTTGTTTTTCGTCTTAAAATCAAACAATTTGTTGTTCGTAAAAATGTTTGTTGAATCAATAGATAATTTATAGAACCATTGAAGAAATACACTGCCTTTTTGGTCGTTTTTGTCTTTGGATCGAGAACCCAGTCAAATGCAACGCATGCGCAGTTGACCAAAAAATTGTGACTGGATGTTTTAGCGACTTTCCTCGGAAACGTGCTGATTTCTACGGAACCACTCATTAGAATTTCACGAAATTTGGCAGAGTAATAATTCCGAATATGCCGAACTCACTTGCCATCAAAAATTTGAAATCTAACAGAGGAGATTTTTACTAAACGCAAACATATTAAACCACAAATTACGGAAAATCCCTCTGTCAAAATTACACGAGACCAGTGTTAACTTGCGAATATTTTTGCGAGTTAACTGGAGACAAATGATGGACAAAATCTAATGACTAGATTTTCTGAAAATAAATGAAACCAAATATTGCAGGCTGATTTACAATCCACCGTGTTGCCATGGCAACACCCTAAAGGCTCAACAAAAATATCAAAATATATAGCTTGTTGCTTAATCGTATGCCTCACCAATTTTGGACGCCCAGACGTTAGTGGTTTTAAAATGACAGTGAATGACGCATAGGTACGGCGAAACTGTGTTCAGCCACCTTAATATGCCACGCATTCCACAGTCCATAATCCACAAAAGTCCAGTCCCGAGGTCTAAATTTTTTTACTATGATGGTTTTGGTACCTAGCAAAGAACATTCCTGTTTTTCTGTTGTTTTTTCGTTTAAAAAGTCCGAAAATTACTCACAACAGGCAGCAAGGACTGCTAAGACAAAGGCATTGTAAAGAATTGGTTGTAAAATTTATAATGCTTACAAACGCAAAAGATCGATGTTTTGCTCTTTAATAGCCTCGAAAGGGCTAGACCAAAAAATAGCTCTTATTTCTACAGAATGTCGTCAAATTCGGCCTCAACTCACCTGCTGCAACAAAAACAACATTCACATTGATGGGAGAAATAAATGATTGACTTATTCACCAATTAGACCAAATCATGGAAAACGTATCTCACCCCCATCGTAAGAAACATTTGTCATATATTTTAATGTACCATAACAAAAGCAGCATTTTTTTCTAAAGCAACAAAATGATAAAAACCCGCATGCTCCCAAGAATTATCCCTTGCATGTAATATGCATCTGTGTACAGCACATTTCTATTTTTCATTGCTCTTACAGTATAAACAAGGCTACCACAAGGAAACCTTCGATTTGTCGGTGCCTAGAATATAGGCGACTTGAAGGTAAAGGTTAGTGTAGTGTGGGTTGGGGTTGGCAGCGTGACGGCGTGACTGCATGATGCTGCTGTGACGTCGTTTTGATGACATCACTGATTACATCATAACTGAAAACTGGAAGTAAACTAAGTACGGTGTTGGCAAGGGAAAAAGCGGACACACGGGGTAGGTGACCCGACAGAAAAAAAAAGGGGTATTTTAAGAACTGTCTCGTCGCAGCCAGTTAAAAAATGGTCAATGGCTAATAAAGCAGTTTGCAACTATAAAACAACATAAATTTTATGGTTCAATGAATTTTCCTGTTTGTTTATTTTCAAACCATCATAAAATCATGTAAATAAATTTATTAGTTTTGAGCGTAACTTAAGCTTAAATGTACAAAGATCAGACCACTGGTTTGATATGGACGCAGGGAAAATGAATGATATTTAAAAACCCCAAAAAGAGGAACAGTGGACGTTTAACCAATGAGGTCACCACCAGGAAGTTTTAAATAATGAAATACAAATATTTAATGTATAAACAACTGAACAACAGCAAAATTTGCTCGCAGCGAATTGTTTTTACCTGTAATGGCGTGTTCCCTTCATCATCTTTACACTTGGTGTCTGCACCGTGTTTCAGCAAAAGAAAAACGATCTCGTCAAACCCAAGCAACGCAGCTTCGTGTAGCGGTGTTGACCCTTGTTCATTTCTTGTGTTTATATCGGATTGATTTCCTCCGCTCAGCAGTGCAAAAACTAAATTATAATTTCCCTCGGCGCAAGCCAGATGCAACGGTGTTGTTACTCCGTGTTTTCTACATGACGCAGGGGGCGGGTTCCCTCTGCAAAACTGCGTTAGTCTGATCGGCAGACCATCAGCTTGCTCCATGTAATATTCAATCAGCGAATCCAAACCTTCGAAAATCGGTCCATCGTCTATGGCGTAACACATACCGCCGTGGCACTGGATTTGAAAATGAAGCGCTTGATTTGCATGCCATAGCGACAAAACAAAGTTGTCGTCTGTGCCGGCTCTGTTTCTGACAAGAAAAAGACCCTCTTGTCGCCCGTTCTGCAGTAAAAGTTCGATGGCTTGCTCACGTGTGATTCGTCCGTGATACCATGTGCAATCATTGGGAGACGCAGACATTTTTTCTACTGTTCCAACCATTAATAAGAGAAGTCATACCTTGTACTCGAATTTCCGGTATCCCACATATTGGAACTTCATTTCTGCGTTGCATATTTTCAAACAAGATCAATGAGGATGTGACATGCAATGTAAACAGCATAGAAACGAGGTTTGCCCACATTGTGTTACAAGTTAATAAAATTTTCATGTCAAAATTCTTTCTCAAAAATATAAATAAAAACAGTTTATATTGAACAAAGGAATTATTTTCCCACTTTGTATATTTCGATAGGTGAAAATGAAAAAACAGAAACCTTTATTTTCTCTTTGAACATTTAATAGATCTACTGATCTATAGAGGAAAAGAAAATATAGAGTGAAACAATTTCGTCCCCAGGGCACTCTCGGCGTTCAAAATGGCCGCCATTTTTTTCTAAAACTCCGAGAAAGCCCTGGGAATGAGTTTGCTCAAGCGATAACTATTGTCAGCAGTTTCTTGACTAAGAGCATGCGTCGAACGACCATCGTTACCATGGAAACTGAGCTAAATCAAAATGGTGGAATAACTTGTGTGATTGAAATATTCACAAAATATCAGCATTTTACGCTTTTCTTTTATTCAAAATGTCTTCTGCGACTGCAACGAAGAAGGCCGCGTCAATTATCCGTACAGTGGTACCGGGAAATCGAACGCTAGATGAGATTTATGAGGAAGAAGCTCGTGAAATTGTCGACGAAGCTATCGAAAACGCTCGCCGCCGCTTGTCAGTGTTCGCTGGTGGCTCTTCAGGCGGGAATGGGGAAGGTCCTGGGAAAGATGATGAACCGACAATAGACCCTGAAACAGGGTACGAGATACCCAATATTAAATGGATGACTGCTGATAACTTTACTGTAGCTGGAGGGTTAGAAAAGATTGAAGAATTTATTAAGGTAGGACGGTTTTGCATGCATTACAAGCTATTACATAAACGGGCAGCTCGGCTTTGGTTACTTTTAGGGGTGCTGCGCTATATAGCGAAAAACAACTGTATTTTTTTTAAAGAAAAGAAGAAAAAAATACATAAAATACATAAAAACAACTGTATTAGCACGCTCTAATATAGCGAATTTAATGTCGTCAAATTGTGTCAGCAAATTACAAAATAAAGTTGAAAATGTAAAAATTCAAATTTTACAAGTTATAAAAAAAAGAAATGTCACTCAAAAATTGCTCAAACACAAAATGTCACATTCCGGACATGTGTAGATGACTAGAGAGAAGAAAAATATTCATTGTTCTCTCTCAAAATGACAATTTTATTTGCCATATGATTGTGACATTAATTCGCTATTTTAGCGTATGTTAATACAGTTGTTTTTCACTATATATAGCACTGCACCCATAAAAGTAACCAAATATATTACTACAAGTCCATGTACATTTCTTATCTCAGGTGCCAATATCGGTCACCTTGGCCATGCACAAAATATGTGAGGTGATCACGTTGCTGCTGTGATTAGTCAGTCACTATTTGGACTGAATTAATTGTTAAATGTAGTCCGATTTAGTCAGTCCAAGTCACCATTGGGACTGAATTTAGCGCAATGGAAAAAAATATACCAAAATTCCACATCCTTAAATATCTTTAAGTTGGGTAAACCATTACTGAAGGTTAAACGTTAACGAATATTTTGCAGACATGGGAGCGTGACAGTAGCTGGCTTTATTGCATTGACTTTTTAAGAGAAGAAGAGCATCCATACAGTTGGCGATATCGCTATGCTGTCAAGTGGAGTATACCAACAAGAAGAAAGCCCATCCCAAGAGCAACTGCTTCAGTGTACATCACTATTGAAGTTAGCAAATTTAAGCCAAAGGTAATTGGTAAATGCAAGGCCTGTAATGTAATGTGGATGGGAAGGGAGGGAGGGAGGGAAACCTGTCGTTTCGCCTACGAGTCATTTCACCAACAGTCAGTTCACCTACATCTTAGGTCAGTTCACCTACATGTCGTATTTCCAAGTTGAATCAGTAATTAACAAAATAAAGTCTACATTAGTGTCTCGTAGTTTCTTGTTGAATCTGTAATGAATGAAGTAATGTCTATGTAGAACATAATGTCTCATTCTATCAGCATGTTATACATGTATGATCAGGGCTTTTGATATTACGCGATGGTGCGATTTTGCATAATCGGCCTCAAATCGCATCCGATCGCATAATTCACGAAAAATGGCATAATTCGTAAAAAATCACACAAAATCGCATAATGTGAACAAACCACACGATACACTATCGCTTTAGCTAAGAAACTTAAGCTAAAATTTGTTTTTTTCTATTGAATTATCCTGTATCAAATAAACAAACCGCCACTTTCGATCGAAACTGCGTTCGTTCTTGGCCACAAGCTTGGTAACCACGTAAACTTCTTAAGCACATGTTTTATTTAGCCTGGTTACTAAGTTTAACGAAGATGGCCGCTTGTTTACAGACTCTTTTCTTGGATTCTGTCGTTCGTTTTGGATGTTCCTTCATAGCTAAAAGCTTCAAAATGTCCCACAAAGATAGCGAGCACCGTTATAAAACAGGTATTTTCGTTCTCTTCCTCTGAAACCTAGTAAAACATGTAAAAAAGTTCCAGAAAAAATCGCATAATTTGCATAATTTTCCGCATAATAGTCCTTGCTTATCGCATAATTTGCCATGAAAAAATCGCATAATTTCCATTTTTTTATCGCGTAATATCAGAAGCCCTGTATGATAAAAGCAAACAAAGTAAGTGACAGTATTTAAGGCAAACAGAGTAAGGTTATATCCCTCGTTCTTTAACATGAGTTTGAATATATATGTTGTGGTTCAATTTTTTCTTTGGTTTAAAAATTTTAAAACCAGTTTGATTTTTGTTTTCCTTTGTCTCAGATTATGATAATGAATCTCAGACAAAAGAAAATAAAAATTAAACTGGTTTGAAAATTTTCAAACCAAAACAAAAATTAAACCACAACATATACACACACTTTAAATGAATATATTTGATAGTAGATGAAAGGACTTAAAACATAGGCTAACTGACATAATACATGTAGGCGAACTGACTGTTGGCAAAATGACTCATGGGCGAAACAACCTTAAATCGGTGGGAGTATGCATTGTCAAATATAAAACTGACTGTGCATGCAAGGTCCGACTAAGTTGGATAATGATGGCCGTGGGAGGATAACTCCTTTTAATATGTGAGTGAAAGGTATATCAATCTGTATGGCTACAGCCCGGGGTGGGGGGGGGGGGTGGGTGGGGGGGAGACTGCACTGTTTTCTTACTGTCTTCTTGCTAAAAACGCGATGCCCGGCACTCGATGACCATAGTTAGAATTATCGCGGTACCTTTTAGGTGAAACATATGACAGGATATGACATGTGTTGTTTCAGAATTTCTACCTCTTAAGGGTAAAAATTCCATTGAGCCACGCCCATCAAACGAGATTCTGGTACCTTTTAGGGTGTTTTTTGAAAATTTCCGATGAGCACCTGTATGTGTCGTACAATTCAGGGGTAATCGACAAGACAAGACATTTATCATAATTATCGGCATGTACAATTTCTTGGCACGCAGTTAGCAAAAAAGATGCCAGTCAAGTCGTGCCAAATTAATTCTATTACAAATCAGATATTACAGGTAATAAGTAAAAAGCAAAGAAAATAAAAGAAGAAATATGTGTAATAAATTCAAAGCAAGAAAATCTGTTTAATGCAAACTGTAAAAGAAGCTAAGGTTCAAATCATCCTCGTGCTACGTGCTTGGCCAATTTTAAATTACTCGCCCTATGACTCCCTGAATTGTACTCCACTCAGTCCAATTACTATTACTTATTACTAGGAGTAATCGGAGATTAGGGTAGTGCGTTCGGCAGTTGAAAGGGGGGATTTTAATTTTTGGTTATTGGGATAGATGAATATGTCTATGGCATATTGTCAAATTAAGGGTTATTGTGTACAGTGAAACCTGAATTTACTCTGTGTATGAAGACGGTAGGGAAAGTTTGGTAGCAGAAAAAAAGATTAAATCCTTTGAAGTTTGTTGTAGATGTCGGTAAAGAAAAGTGCTTGGCGGTCCCTTGGGAAAAGTGGGAAAAGTGCACCGAATTTGCACATGTCAAAACGGTAATTTGAAACCTGAAAACATGCTGGCAAAAGCGAAAGTCGCAAGTATTTATATAAACAGACTATGCGCTTCTACAAATTCTCTGTTTTCTTTGTAGTTTCGCCCGCCAAATTAAGATTAAGCTTTTCCAAACTCTCAGCCTTCATTTCCAAGTTTTCCACCGCGCTAAAACATCACAGAAAGTTTGGAGTGTCTTCGGGAATAAACATAAGCTGCGTTTGGTTTCGCGAGCATTCCATCGATCCATCCGCATAATCTCCATCAAAGTGAGAAAAACATTCGTCGCTTGATTCTTGCTCGTTTTCTGGCTTGAATCTCGCTCGTGTCTGGCCATAAATTTTCGAACGGGATGGCTTGAATATGGCCCGATTCTAGCTCAGTCAAGCCATCCGAATGTCACGGCGGTACATATGTCTCACTCTATTCTTGCTCAATTCTCGTTTGTTTGTCTCGTTCGTGTCAGCCGAATCATCGCCATGATTTGATTCTCGCTGATTGGCATATTTTCTATGGCCTGAGCATCTTGTCACATGAAAAAAATTATCACATGGAATCGAGGCTACGTGTGTTAGTCCAAATGGAATCGAGGCTAAGTGTGCCAGTCAGAGATGGCGTCCAAACCCTGAAATCGCATAGCATCCAGCCCAATTCCTCCCACAATCCCCTGCGCCCAGACCGATACCCGACGAAATTAGAAAGCGTTCTCCTATCGTCGAACGCAATTATTATTATTATTATTATTATTATTATTATTAATGATTTGGGAGGCATAATACTTTGATTAAAGCTCAAACCTTTCTCGTTTCAGACTTTTCCTGTTGAAGTGTACTATATTTTTGAGACACATCGTCTGGTCCACAGGTATGTTACCTTATTGTCTTTGTGCAAGTCAATTAAAGTAAATAGCTGAGAAAACACCAAAAAGCAATTTTCCCCAGCTACTTTTTTCACTTCCTGGCCACCTCTTTTAAAAATTAGTGAATGCCCTGGTAAAGTTCTAAAAATATCTTGTTCTTTCAACTTTTCCTTGTTCAGTTTGATAGCCAATTTCAACAGACAACCACTCCTTTATGGTTTCTGTATATTTCTTACAGAACTTAATACTTGGGAGAAGTTCTTAAAATATCAAGGCCATTTGATCATTTTCTTAATTCTCATGACCTCTGCTTGGATATGTATTGATATTATAAGGGGAAATTTAATCCTGATCACTTTTGGCACTAAAAGGATTAAGGCAAATGTACAATTGTACATGGATTTTTTTTACCAGAATTGTAACACTTTTCTATTACAGCACGGAGGGTGTACTGAAGATGTAAAAAAGAAACATACAATCTGGTAGCAAGAAAACATAGTACATATCTGATATGGTTAAGATAATGGAAATAAACAGCGAGTTAAGCATGGACATACAGTCTAATTTTAAGTAAATTACTTTATGATCTTGAAATACTATATCGTGGTTCAAATTTTTCTTTGGTTTGAAAATTTTCAACCCAGTTTGATTTTTATTTCCCTTGTCTCCGATTCATTAACATAATCTAAGACAAGGGAAAACAAAAACCAAACTGGATTGAAAATTTTCAAACCCCCAAAATTGAACTGCAACATATACAAAACATGTGCAGACTATACTTCTATAGACTATGAGCAGTCCCTCTTTCTCAGCTTAGTCCATCCAGCAAGAAACAAGGGTCTCAATGGGGTTAACCGTAAGCCGTAAACAGGCCTGAAAATTTAGTTGTAAGGCATAAAAAATGTTAACCATAAACAATATTTCTAGCCACGATTTGTCATTTGCCATCTCTTGTTAAGACTGTTATGTTGTCGTGTGAGTGAGTCCCAGACTGGTCCTAAGACCTTAAATGTGTTTAACAACAATGGGAATTAATTTTTAACTTTTAAAACAATGGGAATTTCAGCCAAATTCGTTGTATCGCGATGCGCGAAATGCAAACTTCGAAAGTTTTTTGTTTTTTCTGTTCCGTCAATCATCTCAGTGGGGGGCGGGGTTATTAGAGTGAGTTCATTGGCGAGAAATTTTATTCGGAGAGCTGGCGAGAAAGGATTTTTAATCAAAGATGGATACAGGAGAGGAATTCAGAAAGTTAATTTTATCCGTCGATTTTTACCTTAGAATTCGCGGCAGGGGGTAATTTGCCAAACGCTGAATGCCGAACGCAGAACGCCGGACGCCGAATGTCTGTCAGCGGTTAATCTTGTGAAACATGTGCTTCACCACGGCGGAGCGAATTGTCATTTCGAGCAGGCGTTAAGTCTTGTACTACCAATAAAACAGCATTTAACCTGTAATTCTAGTAACCTCACATATATGATCGAATGTAAAAAAAACATGTAAAGAACAGTATATCGGGGAAACCAAACGCACGATTCGTGAACGCTTCACAGAACACAGACAAGGGACAAACAACCCACATCACGCCAACTCCACAGCAGCGGTCCCTACACATTTCAACTTACCAGGCCACTCTTCCGCGGACATGAGACTCATCCCGCCTGAACTGCAGCCTACCATCAATGCTTCCCGTCGAAAAGCACGCGAGGCCTTTTTAATTCATAGAGGGAACACTTTATCACCAGAAGGCATTAGGAACGAACGCTGAACTCAGTTTTGTATCATACACTTTATATTATTTTTATCTTATGTTTACAAGTGCGCTGTCTACATGTCATGTATTAGCCATGTATTTTTCAAATTTTAGGAGCCGTTACAATGTTTTGTTTCAGTAAATCCCTGGCCCTGAGGAATACTAGTTATATTAGTCGAAATATTGGCCATTTAATAAATCTGCCCTTTGCCGTAGTGCCAGCCTTGCATTCAGCTTTATATTTCAGTGAATTAACACTCGCTGATGTATGCGATGTATTCACCTTCACCTCTCGATTCATCGCTAAAACGAAGACAGAATGTCAAATGTTATTAACTAGATAGAGCAGACTCCACAAAAGACGAATGTAATGCTAAGTGTCCTAAAACAATTGGGTACTAAAAATATAAAGCGAATGCAAGGCTGGCACTATGGTAACGGGCAGATTTATTATTAAGATGGCCAATATTTCGACCAATAGTCTTCCTCAGGGCTATACTGAACATCGCCCGGTATGCCATTGTCTTTTGCGACATGTACTTACAGTGCCCAGTTTCTTGATGCGCAGCATAATTATTTGCATATACAGAACCAGTCGGTTGTATTTGCTCAACAGATTAAGCTTTGGGAATACTCTAGTCTCTAGTCTCTAGTCTCTTGGCAGGTTCAACTGCTGTCAATAGACCAATTCCGATATATTAAAATTCATACTTGGCTCTAGACTGCAAAACAGTCGTATTTTTTGCGTTGGTCATACGAATGCGCGCGGTCTTTGAACGAAAGGTCTGGAACGAGTGTGAATATGGAGAGTGGGACTGGGGAGAGACGCTCACACGCCCGTGTGAGGCTCGCGCGCTTCGCGCGCGGGTATCCACGCTTCAGACGCTTTTGGCGCTTCGCGCATTTGCGAGCGAGCCAGCGGAAAAAAACGACTGTTTTGCAGTCTAACTTGGCTCCGAGGCTTAGGGGAATAAAACAAAAGAAATCACATCGAGGTTCAGGTATGAATAATTTATTTCTTTTGTTTTATTCCCCTAAGCCTCGGAGCCAAGTATGAATTTTAATATATCGGAATTGGTCTCAATCAATCACATCTATTACACGGTTTGATGCGTGATGTAAATCCCAAGGTGTGATAAAGTTAACAATCGTGCTGTAATTAAGGTTACAGTGTACCTTCAGATCGAAAATTTATGGAAATTTTTTTTTTGGCGTCAAAATAAAGTTTACAGAATGAACTTTCATCCCAAAAAAAATTATCGAAAAAAAAGTGAAAATTGACGGAGAAATGACGGTATAACTTTTGTGGGCGGAGTTTGTTTATGAAGCGATATGTTTTTTAAAGCGCTGTTTTCTCAAAGTTAATTTTTCGCTTGTAGGGGACACTTTAAAAAGCTACAACTGAAAGGAAATTTGTTCGATTTTCCTCAAATTTGGACAGAAGCTAGGCTAACATATAATCAACAAAGACGTGTCGGCGAATTTCTTATTTCCGAAAACTTTTTCGTCAAGAGCCATTTCCGTGCGATCACTTCAATTTTTTTTCTCCCTTTTTCGAAAATATTCTGTAACTTTTCACTGCAATTGAATATGGGAAATCGCCGACACGTTTTTTTTAGCGCTTCGTGTCCGGAAACCCGAGAACAAATCAAATTAGCAAAATACAATAATCGCTTTGAGTTATAGCGTTTTAAAGCTAATTCGGACGTTCGAATTTAGACGTCGTAAAAAATTCGACAATTCATTTTATTACCAAATAGTTTCCATATTTAGATAGCCAGCTCTATAAGCTTTAATTTGATATCTGGGTTTAGGTATATTAAGTGTAATCTTAAGACACTAGGTGCGATATAGTTAACAATCGTGCTGTAATTAAAGGCGGGCCGCGCTCTTTTCAAAGAATTTCGTCAACAAATTCGTGTGGGGCATGATTTTCATTTTGACTCGTTAGATTCGCAATGGTCAGAGAACGATGGCAAAAACATTTTCCGCAGAACATGGTTTTCAGTTAAAAGCTTTGCCAAATAGCGAGCGCGATGCGTGGGTCACTCGCTTGTTCGTTACGCTTTTTTACTCGCGCTCTTTACAGAACTTTAATATGGCGGACGACTGAAGAGGCTCGAAGACCGAAATTTTTTATCAAACTATCGCGTTTTAACAGTGTTTAGATCGTTTTAAAGTTATTTTAAGTGCGTCGAATGTCTATAAAAGACGTGATGTCCCGTTCTCGCTCTTTACAGAGCATTTTGTCAACAAATTCGGGTGCAGCAAGATTTTCATTTTGACTCATTAGATTCGCAATGGTCAGAGTACGATGGCAAAAACATTTTTCACAGAACATGGTTTTCAGTTAAAAGCGTTGCCAAATAGCGAGCGTGAATCACGAGTCACTCGCTTGTACGTTGCGCTTTGTTCAGCTCGTGCTCTTTACAAAGCGTTTTGCAGTCCAGATCTAGACGCGCTCTTTTACTCGATCGGTTAACGTAGTTCAGACCTAGAGTATATTAACTGAGGTTTTAAAAAATAATATAGGCCTTTGTATTTGCCGGACAATGAGAAATGTGAAATAAATGATGGCTTCTCTTTGAAATCCTAACTTGAACAAGCAAAAAGCAAGCGCCCGCCTCTCGCGACTGAGGGCACATTGTTTGTGTTGAGATAATTATTCAAATTTGAATCCGTTTGCCAGTCTCGTGGGAGTTCGTAGGAAGACATTTTGGAGCGCCATTTTAGTTTACGGAACACCTTCTCGAAAATAGCGCTTTCATACTATTTCCTCGCATCGTATTAAATCCAAACTTCGCCAATCTTTTGTTTAGACACAAGGCTAACATTTCCAGGATGAACCTCAGTTAGCAAGTCCTTTCTTGAAGAGAAAGACCATCCTGAATATCAATGCGGTGTTTTTTTCCATACTGAAATCAGCGAAAAAAAACGAATTTTAGAACGCGATTCGATAGTAGTTGTCCAAATCTCAGGGAAATAAAAAGGGTCTGAAATGATTTCTTAACACCTCTTCTGAAAAAGCCAGGGTGAACCTAACCGCCAAAGTACTTAGTTTTGTTATGGAGTAAAACATACACCTTGTTTCGCCATTTCCTCCATTTTCTTTGTAATTTGGCTCTTTTGTCAGACGGAAGCTTTTCAAATTTAGCGCTCTGGACTGTAAGAAGGTCCCGGATATGTCGCTGTATTCTCGGCGATGACACTTAGTGATGCCAGTCATAGAGTAGCGTGCACCCCGCAGAACACTTTGTGATGGCAGTCATGGAGTAGCGTGCAACCCCTTAGGACACTTTGTGATGACAGTCATGGAGTAGCGTGCATCCGCCTAGGACACTTTGTGATGCCGGTCACGGAGTAGCGTGCCACCCCCTTGGACACTTTGTGATGCCAGTCATGAGTCATGGAGTAGAGTGCAACCCCCTAGGACACTTTGTGATGCCAGTCATAGAGAAGCGTGCACCCGCCCAGGACAGTTTGTGATGCCAGTTATGGAGTAGCGTGCCACCCCCCCCCCCAAGACACTTTGTGATGCCAATCATAGAGTGGCGTGCACCCCGCAGGACACTTTGTGATGCCAGTCATGGAATAGCGAGGCATCGCCCTGAATGCCATTGTCTTTCGCGAAGTTCACAACATGTACTTACAGTGCCCAGTTTCTTGATGCGCAGCATAATTATTTGCATCTACAGAACCAGTCGGTTGTATTTGCTCAACAGAATAAGCTTTGGGAATACTCTTGGCTCTAGTCTCTTGGCAGATTCAACTGCTGTCAATTACACGGTTTGATGCGTGATGTAAATCCCAAGGTGCGATAAAGTTAACAATCGTGCTGTAATTAAAGGCGGACCGCGCTCTTTTCAAAGCATTTTGTCAACAAATTCGTGTGGGGCAAGATTTTCATTTTCACTCGTTAGATTCGCAATGGTCAGAGTACGATGGCAAAAACATTTTCCGCAGAACATGGTTTTCAGTTAAAAGCTTTGCCAAATAGCGAGCGTGATGCGCGGGTCACTCCCTTGTTCGTTGCGCTTTTTTACTCGCACAGAACTTTAATATGGCGGACGACTGAAGAGGCTCGAAGACAGAAATTTTTTATCAAACTATCGCGTTTTAACAGTGTTTAGATCGTTTTAATTAAGTGCGTCGAATGTCTATAAAAGACGTGATGTCCCGTTCTTCTCGCTCTTTACAGAGCATTTTGTCAACAAATTCGTGTGCAGCAAGATTTTCATTTTGACTCGTTAGATTCGCAATGGTCAGAGTACGTACGATGGCAAAAACATTTTCCACAGAACATGGTTTTCAAAAGCGTTGCCAAATAGCGAGCGTGAATCACGGGTCACTCGCTTGTACGTTGCGCTTTGTTTCTCGTGCTCTTTACAAAGCGTTTTGCAGTCCAGATCTAGACGCGCTCTTTTACTCGATCGGTTAACGTAGTTCAGGCCTAGAGTATATTAACTGAGGTTTTAAAAAATAATATAGGCCTTTGTATTTGCCGGACAATGAGAAATGTGAAATAAATGATGGCTTCTCTTTGAAATCCTAACTTGAACAAGCAAAAAGCAAGCGCCCGCCTCTCGCGACTGAGGGAACATTGTTTGTGTTGAGATAATCATTCAATCATCTTGAAGATAATTTTGAAGATGAAATCATCGACAGAATTTTCGGCTTTCAGTTTGTCTTACGTACGGTATACTCTTTCCGCCGGAATCGGGCGAAGAAATTTGATCATAATTCCGTTTTGGTCTTTAAATCACGCCGATTACAGGTATTGTACAGTTTACAGTTATTTCTTGCATTTAGCTCGTTTAGTTTTTCATAAATCGATCTATGTTCGGTCTTCAATTAAAACTGCCTTTCAAATGCACAACCCCGCCTCCCACTGAGATGATTGACGGAACAGAAAAAAAACAGAAAACTTTCGAGGTTTTCATTTCGCGCATAGCGATACATTGAATTTGGCTGTAATTTTCAAGATAATAGACAAATTCGGCTAACGCATTGTTGTACCCAATTCAAACCTTTTGGGATTAGAACTCTTTGTTCGTCGTATTTCCATATCAATAAAGCATTGATATGGAAATATTGTGAACAAAGAATCTTATTCCCAGAAGGTTTGAATTGGGTACAACAATGCGTTAGCCGAATCTGTCTATGGGAAGAAATTGACTGTTAGCCGTAAAAATGCCAAAATTTGAACCGTTAACCTTTAAAGCCACCATCCCATTAAGACCCTCCGAAAACTGGGTGAGCTCATCTCGCCCGGCCATTTTCCACTCACCAATGAAATAATCATGTGGTGCAAGAGAAGTAACTGTTGCTAGAAATGAGGGGTTACCATTATTTATTGAAAGTGGCGATAGAGTGGTTGTTTTGAGACACAAATCTCTACTGATTTCCCCTTTACTTTTAGACCTGGAAAAACAAGATTTCGGGAGAAGTGGCTGAAAGATATTATTGGGAGCAAGATTCGAATGATGGATTTTGTCACTTTCTGATCAACAGCAGGATAGTTCACAAGACATCTGGAAATTCTTGAGAAAGGGAGATATGGAGAAATTTTGAAATGATCCTTCAAAGATCCTCTGCTGGATAAAGTAACATTTTAATGTGTCTGCTTGTAAAATCTTTTTTTTTCTTGAAATTTAACAGAACACAACCACTGTAACATACAGACTGTACCCAGTAGCTAATATTATTTTTGTTCCTAAAATGATATTTAGTTGTTATTTAGTGAATATTTAGGAACAACATCTACTTTGATTATTGCTATGAAAAAGAAAACAAGTAAAAAAAGGTGAAAACCAATATACCTTCAGAGGGAAGTAATTTCATTCCAACTAGATGGGCGCTGTAGAAATAACATGCATCTTAAAAATCAAACATATGAAAACTACAACAATGAACACCTTTTTTTTCCTTCTTGCATTTTATTTATTCACCACAAGTCTCCAGTTCCATGTTTTAAATTTTGAAATTGTCATTATTCGACATAGTTCTATGTTATGACTAGTACCTAATCTCATAAACATATATTTCTCTTTCTAAATTTACTGTAAATATTTAAATAAATAATTAGAGTACTGTACATATACCATAACAAAATAAAAAAATCCTGTCTATTTTTAATATGTCTTTGTTTTTTCAAACACAACTCCCAGCTACCTTTCCTTGGGGGAGAGGGGGTGACTTTGTTTCCTTGGGGGCATCTTTCATGATGCACTAAACAATTTTTTGTCAGGCATGATGGTTTGCTATAAAACATGAAAGTGAAACTCTGTGAATGTTATTATTATTTTGCCATTATGCACTTCATCAGGTGTAGCTTGCAAGTAATAATAAATAATCCTAAATATAATAATTTACAATTTTTATCATACTTCATATCTACAGTACCTGTAAGCATTGCTAAGTACTTACAGAAAAGTGTACCATATCTCTTGAAATAATATTATTGCCTAATTATTTCATGTATTTATTTTTCAACCTCAGTAAAACAGCTTGAACTATGGACAATGTATTGTACAAGTGTTTGGGAGTAAACCTGCAGCAATTTCTTTAGCCATACAGTTTTCTTTATACTTATAGTTTCTGTGTGCTCTGAAGGGATATTTAGGGCCGGTTATTTAAACGAAGTCTAACTCAGACCGTGGTTTAAGAAAATTAATGAACCTCCATATCTGTTTATAAGTTGGTTATTTTAAGGAGATTAATGTTTTTCTAGTCTGTGCTATATGCCTACTTGACATTGTTTACAGTAAATAGCGTTTAAATATTAGGGTTGGCCAGACCGCGGTTTTGTTAAACACCGTCTAAACTTCGTTTATATAACCAGCCCTTAATGTTTATTTTGGGTTTCATGAAATTAATTTATGATGTGTTTATTCAGGAGGACCCTTAATTGAATTAATACTAAAAACACTGATAAAACCAGTTACTGTTAATAGTACTTATATTACTAACAAGGTAAAAAAGCACAATTTGTCTGTTTTAAAACTTTTAATACCAGTTATAATAATATTGTACATATCCCATGTTTGTCAATACAACACATCTTTTATTTGTACAAAATATACTGTAGATCATTTCTTTTATTTTCATAGTTCTATTTCAAAATAAAACAATTTCACATGTAATAAAATAATTTAAAATTCTCTTAGTCTGTCAAACTTTGCTTATACTTGAAAGGGGCTATGTCACCTATTTTTAGTATCACTTTGAAAAACTAAAAAGCATATTTGTATCTATGAGAATCTTAAAATAATACTCAAGTTTTGTTAAGGATTACTATTCTACTGCACTGAAACTATCAACATGCGTATTTGGCTGTGAATGGTGCGGATTGAGTGGATTGTAACTTCAGTTTTTTTCCAGTTCTTCCCTATGTCATTAAAAATATGACTTCTTAGGTCAAACCATTTTTTTTCAAAGGTGTTTCAAGGTGCTGTTAACCAGTCATTATTTTAGTAAAAGAATGCTTTTTTTGCTAAACAAAAAAATAAACAAACTGTAAGTGAGCAAAAAAATGTCAAAATAGGCAATTTTATACACCCAGCCAGTCAACTGACCTGGGGTGCTATTCACATTTTTAAACCACTTGAAGAGATCCTGTGCATCTCTCACAACAATCATATGTTACTCTGAAATTCTTGGTGGAAAATCTACTTTGATAATTATGTCCAATATACTGCTGGGACATTCTCTTCACCACACCTCTGAGTTGCTGTTGTTCAGCATGAAGATCAGCATCATTGGACAAGACCTACAAAAGGGAAACAAAAACGTTTTGTGTGCAATCAAACCCTTCACCTTCTATACTAAGAATGGCAAAAAAAATGTTCTAGGAATAACTAAAAAAGCACTATGAAGAAGAATTTCTCAAAAGCTTTCATGATTACAGTTTTGAATGGTCACACTTTAGGATTTCATCCACATGCAGACTCAAAGCAAGAACCACCTTGTACAGCATAACAAACAGTACCACAGGAGAGTACTGCTCAGTAGCTTTCATTTGAATGGTCGCACTGTAAGATTTCACCCACAGACTCAAAAGTTAGTACCACCTTGTACAGCATAACAAACAGTACCACAGGAAAGTACTGCTCAGTAGCTTTCATTTGAATGGTCGCACTGTAAGATTTCACCCACAGACTCAAAAGTTAGAACCACCTTGTACAGCATAACAAACAGTACCACAGGAAAGTACAGCTTAGTAGTTTTCATTTGAATGGTCACACTTTAGGATTTTATCCACAGACTAAATCATTAGAACCACCTTGTACAGCATAATAAACAGCATCACAGGAAAGTACTGCTCAATAGCTTTTAATTGAATGGTCACACTTTAGGACTTCATCCACAGACTCAAAAGTGAAAACCACCTTGTACAGCATAATAAACAGCACCACAGGAAAGTACTGCTCAATAGCTTTCATTTGAATGGTCACACTTTAGGATTTCGTCCACAGACTCAAATGTTAGAACCACTTTATAATTTGCACAGTATAATAAACAGGACCACAGGAAAGTACCGCTCAATAGCTTTCATTTGAATGGTCACACTTTAGGACTTCATCCACAGACTCAAAAGTTATAACCAAAGGAAAGTACTCTCATGTCCTTAATAGTTTTCACTTGAATGATCAAACTCTTTCCTTTCCCTAAGATTTTTATAACTGTTATGGCATTATTTTAGCCAATCAAATTTACCTCTAAAGCTAGTTTTTCAGCAGAAGTTGGTTCCATCTTTAGCTTCTCTGCATTATCTTGTGACTCATGAGTTAACATCAGTGACGTCTCTGAGAGTGACAAAGCAGGTAAAACATTCTGTGCAAGGCCCAAAGTCTCTTCAGCTAAGGAGTTGTTTATGGAAGCCATCTCTATGACACTGTGTTCATTTGCAGTGGGCAATGCAGGGATAGAACTTTGAAGTATGCCACTTGTACTTTTTAACATTGAATGCAGAGATTGAATTAACCTGGAATGTTAAAATCATTGATTTAACTCGTAAATTCTTATGATTAAGTGATCATATAAATTCTCTTACATTGTAACACAATATTAGTGCTTGTAGTATTTTTACCTAATAGAGGATGGTTTGCTATTTTCTTTAAGAAAATAATACCTGCTTGAGGTCTATAAATTATTGGTCAAGTGTGAGGGCTGTACTGGGAGAATATCGGTGCGAGGTCTTGACAGTACAGACCTATCGCAGCAAGGTCCGTACAAAAAAGACCAAGGGCCGATATTCTCCCAGTATGGTCTAGAGGAAGCTCTGTTAATAAGAGATTTATTACACGAATCCTGATAGCGCGGGATCACCCGGGACAATGCCTGGTCCAATACTTAGAAAATACTGGACCGGCAATAGAGCATTCTGATTGGTTGATTTTAGTTATTGACCTTCTGACTGTCCTAGTTGTGTAATAAAAACTGCTAATGGATGCATGAGCCATAGGTGACTGCATTCGGCAGCATTTATAGAAACCATCTTCTGTTTGGTTTTAATAGAATACAGCATACATGTATATGAATGGCATATCAATGAGCACAAACTTGACAATACTATAATTATTAGCAGCCTCGAAAGCTAGTTTTCTTTCTTCAGCCATGTATACATACAGAACTACCGGTAACATTAATCTGTCAAGTTTTAAGACCAATATTGTTCATCAAATCAAGCATATAAAGGCTGATGATGATGATTGTAAATGGAAGTGGAGATAGTGAGGATGATGACGACAAGGATGATGATGTTGGTGCAATGATCGCCTAAGTAAGTATTTCAGTAATAGAGCAGTTTTCACTCGAGTGTAGTAAAACCAAAACCAAAGTAATTAATCACTCTGCCCAATCACAGCAGGCACATGCAATTCAATGAACCAATCAGAGCTCGAAGCACATACATGTAGCCGACACCAAGCACAGGAAATTGTGTGCTAGCAAGTCACCATTGGTTTTGGTTTTACTTCTGATTGGTTAAGAAAGTGGCACAAGATTTTTAAGACAATCACACAGCGAAGCAATGCAAAACCAAAGCAATAATTGTTAAATTACTTTTCACGGATACTCAATTGTAAACTGCTCTAATACATAAAATAAATAAATAAATGTAATCAGAAAAATACCATTACTTGCCTCTTTGTATGAACCAAGAACTGCTGCAGCTGTGCTCTCTCATCCAGCAATCTCTGTAAAGCACTTTGTGCTTGTCGGAATCTGGCATAAAGTGCTACCTTCCAACTGGATAGTTCATCTGACATCATTCTGAAGGAAAAATATCACACAGTGTTTATAATTGACATTAATAAATAGGAAAGAAGTATTTATTTTATTAATGTATAGCAATAATAATGGGATGAGGACAAAGATGCTGCCTGTGATACATGTATCTGCAAATGGTTAGGACAGTAAATTAAATAAATTAATTAAATAAGACCTACAAGTGGCTCCAATGACCACATAGAAATAACAGACCCATTTCCAAGCGGGGCATAAAAGAACCCTTCTGAGAAATTCCATGTGCCAAGGCTAGGAATGTGTTAGAATAACAAGAAGAACAAGACATCACAACTTTTATAGACATTTGACTCACTTAAAATAACTTTAAAACAATCTAAACACTGCTTGCCTGCTTGCAAGGAATTTTGTCCTCCATACATCACATTCAATCTCTAATCTGTTCGATTCTTCAGAGTATTCTTCACACATTTTTTTCCAGTGTTTGAGTTCCACAGTTTGCTGCACATTTCTGTTGACCAAATCCTCCAACCTGATTGTTTAAGAAGAAGAAATAATTTTATCTTTAATATCAAAATGTATTGCAACAAAGATAGAGGATGCTTACAATTTATACAGAAAAAAACACCAGAAATTTCAATTTGGAAAATAATTCTCAAACTGAATGACAGTTCTTACAAAGATTGGCTGAAGATTTCCAGTTACTAGTACTAATTTATTCTTAAATCCTTAAAAAGGCTAATTATAATGCAAACTTAACAATACCTGTTGCCAATGTCTTCTCCAACTGATGCTACTAGCAACCTCTTTATCTCTGCATTTACCTGTTGAGAAAAAAAAAGCACATGGCAAACTTTGTCAAGCACTTGCCTTTAAGTCTGTGGATGAAATCCTAAAGTGTGATCATTCAAATAAAAGCTACTGATTAAAGCTTTCCTTAGTCTACCTGTGGTGCTGCTTATTATGCAGCTGTACAAGATGGTTCTAACTTCTGAGCCAGGAAGAAACCCTACAGTGCTGACCATTCAAATGAAAGTCACTAAGCAGCATTTTCCTGTGGTGCTGTTAATTACTTTTGAGCTTGTGGATGAAATCCTACAGTGCCGACCATTAAAATGAAAGCCACTAAGCAGCACTTTCCTGTGATGCTGTTTACTACACTGTACAATGTTTCTTGTTGTATAACAACACCAGGTCTGTAAGGTGTCTTAACCCTTTCACTCTCAGAGTCAGTTACAGAGACATGCAGTGTATGTAGTTCTAACTTTTGAGTCTGTGGACAAAATCCTGTGGTGTGACCATTCAAATGAAACCTCTTCAGCAGTACTTTTGAATGGTGCCATTTGTTTTTCAATATTTTACAAAATGAAATTTTGGATTTTTCTTGAATTTTGCCATTTAGCACTTTTGGGAGTTAAAGGGTTAACTGTAACTCAATTAACTATCATAATGTTCCCTGGCTGGTAATGTTAAGAATGTTCACAAAATCTACTAAAATACTTAACAGTTTATTCTTAACCTTTTGCAAAAGCAATTTTTGAGGTAACTTACTTTTGTACCGGTAATTCATGAAAAAAGGCAGAAATAAGAGCCTATAAAAAAGTGTCATGTCATTTGAAAGCTTTATTTTTAATGATTCCAAACCTTTGTCTGAACACCAAGCTGCACAGAAAGCTTTGTTTTCTCTTCAACCAACTTTGAGTTTTGTTCTTCAAGGTCATTAATAACTTTCCGACTATCCACAAACTCTGCTGTGTGTTCCACAACAGTTGACTTCACAGGTCGCTCTCCAAAGTTAAGATCTTTCACTGGCATAGCCAAAGATACAAATTGATCATCACTGTTTAAAGATAAACCCAACTGACTGTTTAATCTTGGTAGCTCGGGTCCTTGAAGTAAAAGATTTGTTGAATTTTGTCGCTGAATTGCCTCAGTTTTTATGGGTTCATCACTTCCTGATTGCACATTTTCAGTTCTCGAAATGACAGGTGCCAATGGATAACCATATGGAGTTCCTTTCTGTTGATTTTCTATGTCTAGAGTATTGATGTTCCTATGTTTATGTTCATAGCTCTTTAGTTGTGTGGTAGTCCTTATTTCATTTGATGTGCCAATAATTTGGTTTCCTAAAGTTTGGCTTTTAACAGATACAGCTGCTAGAGAACTATTTTTTCTTTGTGATATTTCACTGTCATCACTGCCCTCAGAACTACTTCCATCACTGGAATTGCTTGAAGAAAATTCCATGCCATCTCCACTTGAACGTGGTAATTTACTGTAATCCACTGCAAAAAAAAAAATATAATATTTTGTTATGCAGCACCCAAATTTAATTTTGTAGAATACATGTCAATAGTGCCAAGGATCAAAATTCAAGAAAAATCCCAAATTTCATTTTATAAAATATTGAAAAACAAATGGTACCATGCAAAAGTACTGCAGAAGAGGTTTCATTTGAATGGTCACACCATAGGATTTCATCCACAGACTTAAAAGTTAGAACTACACAACATGTCTTCATAATTGACTCTGGGAGTCAAGCAAAAGGGTTAAGGACCTTATTACTCAAAGTGTTACAGTGGAACCTCTAATAAGCGATCACCTGAAAATGCAAAGCCAAGGTGGTCTCTTATAAGAGGTGGTCGTTTACGAGAGGACGTCAGACCACAAAGGGTCTTAACTTTGAATCGTGTGAACCTGTAGTAACTTCAATGTACAAAGCAACTATGAGTGCAAAATATTGTATCACAATGAAGTTTTGATGCAAGGTAAAAAACTTTTGTTTTATTGGACTTGTACTGCAACACATTTAATTTGCATCTGTACTGTCATCAAAATACATGTACAGGTGAGTGGTCGCTTAAAGTGGTCCCGGTTGCTAAATGCTTATGAGAAGTGAAAAAAATCGTATTTTGGAAAAGTGGTCGCTTACGAGAGGTTCCAACTATAATGATTTGACTGGAAGAAATTTGGTATTTTGGAAAAGTGGTCGCTTAGAAGAAGTGGTCGCTTACAAGAGGTTCCAACTTTAATGATTTGACTGGAAGAAGTTTGCTACTTTGGAAAAGTGGTTGCTTAGAAGAGGTGGTCGCTTACGAGAGGTAGTCAGTCGTACATGAAGGTTTGGCTGTATTTTTTAATTTCAATAATTATGTCCAACATTGCAACTAAGAAGCCAGGAAAGGCTTATTGACCTTTATGAAAACCTGTGTGAATTCTCTGTCAAACACTGCATACAGCATAATTTAAGAATCTCTAAGCGACCACACTTCCATGAGTGCATGATTGTGACCACCTAACCTTTGAAGACTGAGATGAGAATCCACCTTTGTTACGAGAGGTGGTCGTGCATGAAAGTTTGGCTGTATTTCTAATTTCAGTATGTCCAACATTGCAACTAAGAAGCCAGGAAAGGCTTATTGCACCTTTATGATAACCTGTGTGAATTCTCAGTCAAACACTGCATACTGCATAATTTAAGAATCTCTAAGCGACCAGTCTTTCATAAGTGCATGATTGTGACCACCTTTGTGAAGACTGAGATGAGAATTTTCCTTTGTTGTATCCCAGGTTAAGGCAAAAAAGTTGGCTTCATTCGCACCTTCCTGCCACCTTTAAACCACACCCCACCCCCTCCTCTTGATATTATTAATACCCATTCCCATCTTATTTACATGTGACTCACCTAAAGTATTCTCAAGCACATCCCTATCTCGTCTTTGTACTGATAATCTATTTAGTAAAAACATCAAAACATTAACGAATTTATAAGTTTAAACAAGTAGAATCAGAATCAGTGCTGACCAAAAGCATTTACTTTGAAAATAAAGTTTACATTACCTTTCCATTTGTAAGGGAAGTGGCTCAAACAACTGCGCCATATTTGAGATGTAATTTTTTGAGACAGTCAACAAACCCAATATTGGATAATAATTATGTGCTGCAAGAATTAGAACAAAATATTTATACTTTAGCGTGTACCGCACATAAGCCGCATAAGTTAAATATCTTTCATGAAACTGCGAGCGTTTGAGAACATTAAATATTTCTACAACACCTAACCTTTAGTGTGTATCATCACATCTAGCGATAACAATAAATTCTAAACAACTTACAGAAATACTGAACGATCAATAAATACAAACCTCAAAGATTCACTTTCAGCGAACGTAAGCTAAAATGTCTACGTGGGTTATTGCGCAAACTGTAATGTGATGCCCAAACTTCCGGGATGAATTTTTGACGGATGACGCCCTTGATGTCTTTAACATTTATAACCAGGAGCTCCTGTTATAACTAATGAAGCATTCTATACTATATGCACTTTTGGGGATCTAAATATGGACGTACCGATAAAATAAAAGGAGAAATATCATCAGATAACTGCCAGCCACCAAAATCCGCCATTTTGTTTATGCAATCCCGGCATCCAATGCTGTTGTGTTAGATACTCTTGTGGGGAGGGGACAGTAAAGTTTTTTGTAGCTTAGGCTTGTAAAAACTTGATTCGTTTTCTCCCAAGCAGTCTTTAAACAAATTTAGTCTTCTTCTGTAATGAAAATGTTTACTAAAATAATGAAATCGAACAAAATAACGCTTTTATCTACTTCTGGTAGCATCCTTTTTATCAAGTTTGCTTAGTATACTTACCCCTCCCGTGAGAGCAACGCTTCTCTTGTCTGCAGGTGCGGGAGGGTATTTTGATTTTGTTCGCGCTTTGTTTGAAAATGTTGAGTTCCACCCGCTGGAAATTAGCTTGAAAAATTGCCTCCAATTACCTTCAAAAGAGGCCTTTTTCATGGCATCCAAGCACAGAGCAAATGGAAGCAAACTCCGAAGAAGAACTGCAAAGGATTTTGTTGGAGAGGAGCGCGAAATTACAAATTATGTTGACTTTGTGGTGGACGATGAAGAAATTGGCGGTGATTTCCCTGTTCCAAGATTTTCGTTTTACGTCGCATCTGTCATCGTTTTCTCTGTCTCTATAATTTGTTTTTGGAATTCCTGCAAAGCGGGATTCGTATTTGACGATTCTGAGGCAATAGTGGCTAATAAGGACTTGAGAGCTGACGTCCCGCTTGGAAAATTGTTTCTTCATGACTTTTGGGGAGCAAACATGTCGTCAAACGTTAGCCACAAAAGTTATCGCCCATTGACTATTTTGACGTTTCGATTTAATTATTGGCTAGCTGGTGGACTAAAACCGTTGGGATTTCATGTTATCAATGTCATACTACATGCTGTGGTGTCAGTTTTATCTCTGAAGCTTTTTTCAGTGCTTATTAGTGGCACAAACAGGACAGCATTTTACGATTATGTTAATTATGGCAAAGGTACAGGAATTCAATTTTCAGATCCAAAGGCAAGTTTGGTTTGCGCCCTTCTTTTTGCAGTGCATCCAATTCACACAGAAAGTGTAAGTTTATACACGAGTGTTTTCTTTGTCTGTGATATAATCTTATGTATTTTTTGACCTCATTTAGAGAACCTTTGTTGCACTGCTAACAGCTATTTATTTTTTATGCTTTTGAAATATTTACTAACTTGTTATCATTCAAGGTTTTAGCAGGGCGGAGCAGGTGGTTGTAGATTTCGTTAAATATTTGTGTTATTACCATAATATTTAAATTAATCTTTAATGAGTTTAATTCAAAGTTGGCTAAGACTATGAAAATTCAAGTGCTTGGGTTGTTCTGTAACAAGTTAAAAAATCGTTCTTACTAAAAAAAATTCCTGTGGTTCATTTAAAAAAGAGCATTTATACTTGCTTGCTCAAAACGTTACGTTAAAAATAGCACAGCATGCGTTCAAGGAATCAAATTGTTATTAGGATGGTGTAAAATAATAATTGTTTTCCTTTTAATCCCTAGAGTAAATTATGAAGACTAAACTAAGTTCTCTGACCACGAAGCCCTGGCTACACTTTCTGACATTGTTATATAACATTTTTTAGTCCAACAATGTTAGAATGTGCAGCCACCATGTTAGATGATGACTGACTAAAATTTTTTGTCGGAAGAATGCTTTGATTTTGATCAAAACATTCTTCTAACAAAAAAATCGGACCAACAGATATTATAAACAATGTTAGAACTAGGTGTTTCTGAGGCTAAAGTAAGAAATATCTGCGTTCCTTACTTAAATAATCCCATAAAGCAATGGAAAGGTTGTCAAACTTCTTTAGAGGTTCAAAACAGCATGGTAAGCATAATAGTTTCCAGGGTTGTTTTGGTTATTTGGTTGTGGAGGTACGGCGAAGTGCATGGTTGTAACCCCAGCCCGGTTTTTCAAAAGATGGATAGCACTATCCCGGGCGGGTACTCTGCAAATTTTTGGCCAGGGGTGTGCCGCTGGAACTCTGAGACCCTTATACTAGACCATTTTACAGCTGTAGCTGCATTTTGCAACCCTATTCTAGACTTAACACCAAAAAACCCTACCCTATCCTAGACCTATTCCAGACTAGCTATTTTCCAGAAACTTGTTCACCATCACAGTCTAAGATGCCAGGGGTCAGTAAAAATGCCGTACTGCCTGGCCTACCGATTTTTAAATGCCATTTGCCAGTAAACCTCGTCTGAACTAAATTCTTCACGTAACTGATCAGCTTCGCCGAAAATGATACCCTATTCTAGGCTAAAAATCTCTGATTATTATACCCTATCCCAGACTAAACTGCCTGAAAACCATACCCTTCACAGCAGCACATACCTATATAGCTCATATATGGGAGTACCACCCCCCCCCCCCCCCCCCCCCCCCCCAGTCAGATGATTTATGACTGCCTGGAGATATGACATTTCTCTTCTTGTGTTCAACTCAAGTAAACTCAGTAAGATATTGATTGAACAGGAGAAAGAAATTATTCAGCAAAGGGTCGGGGTGACAGTAGCCCTAATGTAGCTTTGGCCTGATGGGACCCTTGGCCTGAAAAACACTTCAACTTACCTGTAATACCATTTAGCTTTGCCCATTTGAGTAGTAGACATGCTGAAAACTAATGTATGAACTTATCAAACCTAACAAATAATCCAAAATTTTCCTTTACATTTCAGGTTGCAGGTTTGGTTGGTAGAGCTGATCTTTTGGGTGCACTCTTTTTTATGCTGTCATTTTTGTTTTACGCAAGGAGTTGTATGATCGGTGAGTACAGAAAGAACTTGTTATATATAGTTAGAACTTGCTTGCATCAATATAAAACCAATAATGTGTTGTTCCAGAAAATATCACCACAGAAGATTTCTTTATTTCAACCCCTACCCCCCACCCCCCACCCCCATCCTTCTGGAAATTCCAATATATATAACGTTTTATACGAGAAGGCTCCTGAGGCTCACACTCTCACCATTAATCCATTGTGATCAAGTGGGCTTCTAGAAGCCACCCAAAAGTAAAGTATTTTGAAAATAAGGTTTGTTGTTAATAACATTAATGTGTTGTGTTGTTTCTAGATAAAGAAGATGGGTCTCCTGAAAAGTTCTCATGGATACATCTTGTATTAAGCATGGTATTTTGCAGTGTTGCAATGCTTTGTAAAGAGCAAGGAATCACTGTTTTGGTAATATGGCAAAGTATAGTCATTCTAAGAGAATTTTAAATCAATGATCGCCCTAAATAAGGGATGGCAAAATGTCGCAACTTTGCAAGACAGTGAGATTAGCAGTTTTTTCTGCAAGCCGAGAATGTCTTTTAGAAAGGAGACTGAGATATGGTAACACGAACTTGAAAATTGCCGGTACCCAATTTTTATTTCCAGCCAATTTATTTATTCTGTTGTATGTATGTTAATTAGCCCTATTGGCCTCATTTTAGAGTATTTTTTTTTTTTAATTTTGCACACGCTAACAAGGCCACTAGGGCTAATTAACATAGATATAAAAGAATATTAAATAACTCGCCCGTCATTATGAAAAAGGTCTATTACTGATGATTAAGGTCAATAAGAAGATACAATATTGTACTCAATTACAAATTAACTGACCACCCATCAGTTAATAACTCTGTCAATGGCATATCCACTTAGCTTACTTAATTCCCAAACAGTTTTATCTGTAACTCTAATGATCTTTTCTTTTTGTTAATTTTAGGGTGTTTGTTGTGTTTATGATGTCATTGTGGTATGCAAGATTGATCCATTTGCACTTATGATGATGAAGGTGTCTTCAAAAGAGGATAGGAATGGAACTGTTCACTCAAAGGTGACTTACATGTATTAATTCAATTTGCATCTTAAGGACGTTCGCGCGAAAATCTTCTAACATTGATTTTTTTATAAAACTTTTGCTGCAGTTAGGCAATGAGTTACTCGTGTCAGAAATGCAAAAAGGTGACCCTAATTTCGAAAAATCAGCCTTCCATACTCGATATGGCCCCAACGTCTGTTTGTCTAAACATATTGTTAATGAATCTCTAAAATGCAATTTTCTGTGCCAAATTTTGTATGAGTGGGTCTATCAAGCAAATTAATTCAACTGGTAACGTTCTCTAGAGGAAATCTAATCTGTAAATGACATCATTTGCAAACTCTGACAGCCGCAAGTTGCCAGGATTCGATGTCGTGCGGGCAGAAAAATAGAAAAAATTTAAACTTCCTACATTGATTTTTTGTTCATTTTTTCACAATCTGTCGAGAATTGGCAAAGAAAATTATCTATCAAAAAAAAATTGGGGGTCACCAACCATCAAAGCAAGTTAAATCTAAGCAAAGTTAACGCAACGGCTACCAGCCCTTCATGTGCTTAGATTTTTTCTCTTGTGCGCGCGCTCGTGCATGATGTAGCATGGCCTTGCGACATGAATTGCGTGCGCAGTAAGGATGCGCATAAACAATTAGCGCGAACGTCCTTAAGCACCAGACAAATGACGAAAACATGATCTAATTGGGTATTGAATGTGGCAGGATTGGTCATAAATAATTTAAAGTTTAACATGATTTTTGGCACTTGAAGTGAGTTTTTTGTTAATCCGTGAGTACTAGGCCAGGAGAATCGTTCCATATCTGGGAGACTCCCAGATAATCCTGGAGAGTCAGCAGGAATGTGTTTATATGCAAAGTTTTTGATTATTTGCAGGAGAAAAAATCACCAAGTTTGTTGATGAAGGGCCTCATTTATCGCCAAGTAGTTTTGCTTATCACTGGTATCATTCTTCTGCTGTGTCGCTGGCACATCATGGGATCATCACCTCCAGTGTTCCAGGTTGTGGATAATCCTGCATCATTTGAGAAGTCCCTTATCATGAGAGTGAGTATGAAAAACGTATCACAACCCTGCCACAGCATTGTCCTTGTCAAATTTACCATCTTTAACACCATTCTTTACTACCTGGAACATCAGTGGCATGAGACACCAAACTAAACTTTTTGAAAACCATACCCTGTCATTATGGTTCAACATACCCATATAGCTTATGCATGAGAGTATGCCCCCCCCCCCCCCCCCCCCAGGGGGTTGGGGTGGGTGAAGGTTAGGTCATTTGGGACTCCTGTGACTCATGTGTAACATTACCATTTAGCAGTTTCACTACTAGTGGTGTTGTTCAGGGTGGGATGAAAATGAAAAAATCAGCTTGCCCTTCGGGCAAGCTGCTACTTTAGTTTACTAGCCCGGAGCTCTGAAGAGCTAGCCTAAAAGTAAATTAATTATTAAAAACAAACAAATTTAAACAAGGGATGAATATTACACCAAGAGGCAAAAAATCTCCAACTGTGTTCGCTCCCGACGGCGAATGTTGCGGAATAAATTATAAATTAGGAGGAAAAACTTATTTTTGCGCTGGTTATGAAAGTTATGATCGATTGATCATTGAAACTAGTACTCTTATTCGAAGTCTTTCGCCTTTGGATAACGTAAAATATCTTGCAAGCCCTTTGGGAAGTATATCAAAAAGTATCAAGAGATTAAATTACGCACGGCGTTCTACGCGTACACGGCAAATGGCAGCTTGCAGTTAATATTATCCTTACTTTTCCTCGAATCGTAAAATAAATCCACTAGAAAAATCGAAGTAAATTCACATGTTCATGAGTTTGAGAAACGTGAAACTACTTACTTTCCCATGGAAATGGCAAACGGCAGACGGCAAAAATATTTGCTGTTCGTGGGAAAAACAATCTATCCAGTATTAAAGTGCCCCTGTGATCAAATTTTTGATTTTCATTTTTTTACATTTTCGTGTACAATTAGACTTTCTTACTCATCTTGCCAAATTTCAATTCATTACGAACATCAGAAGTCATTTTATTTTAACATTTTTTCAATATTTTGCAAGTTTGGATTTATTTAATTATTTACAGAGCTTGTCATGACAATTAATTTCAGAATTCTTCAAACCTTTAATTTCATTGTTTATCTCCAAAATGCATTTCTTTGCTCCCCCTTATTATTATAAATCATTTATATATGTGTGACACATGTTTTCTGACTTTTTACACAGGTCATTAACTATAACTATCTCTATGCTATCAATGCCTGGCTTGTCATTGTACCCCAGTGGCTGTGCTTTGATTGGTCAATGGGTTGTGTGCCATTAATCAAGTCGTACACTGATCCGCGTATTCTCTGTGTTGCTGGTCTGTGGACCATGTTACTCTTGCTCCTCGCTTACTCTTTATATGGGAAGAATTTGCAAGTAAAACGGTAGGATTTAAGTACTATGTGTTTACAACACGAGCAGCCATATATCATGTTGTATCAGACCTACCATCATGAGCTGAAGGTGAGTGGTTATAGATCTGATACAACAGTCGGATGCGAATGTTGTAGACTACTGGTCTTATCAAATGAAAATGAAATGCTAATTTAGGTTACAACCAATAAAAAGAGGGGTCACTGTGCTTGTTTTTACATTGTACTCCCGTTATTTATAGCGAAGCACTACGCAGGCCCGCTGCGTAGCCCCATACTCGTAGAACCTATGCCCATCATTTTTCATGGTCATGGCTAGCGGAATGTTTCACAGGAGCGTCGTGTGCCCGCCACCGCCGTCCACCGTCCGTTAGGCAGGACTAGCTCGCGGGCGCATATGACATCGCAAAACATGCGCATACAACGTCGCACAACATCCGGGATCTTAGCAATTTTGAAACCAAAGCGAGGCTTTGTTTTTCTCGCGGTTACACGGCCGAATGTCACGTCAGCTTGGAAAACACCCCCCGGGTTATACTCAGATTCATAAGTAAACATTCCATTCCAAGGTCAACTCGTCTGCACCAGTGATGTAAAATGTTATAGCCAGAGGGTCAGTCTCAACTTAACTGCTAACTTAACTCTTTCACTCCCAGAGTCAATAGGACATGTACAGTCTGTGTACAGTAGTGTAGTTCTAACTTTTGAGTCTGTCAACAAAATTCTGTGGGGTGACCATTCAAATGAAACCTCTTCAGCAGTACTTTTGCATGATACCATTTGTTTTTAAATTTTTTACAAAATTTGGAATTTTTCTTGAATTATTAATATTGATTTTGGCACTCTTATTGCTCCCAGCTGCGAGTGGCATTTTTTAGGCCTTCACTCATGAACGTCATTAGCAGCTGAGATAAGTAATAGGAATTGGACTGAGTGGAGTACAATTCAGGAAGTAATCTGGCGAGTAATTTCAAATCGGCCGAGCGCGTAGCGCGAGGACGATTTGAAATTACGACACGAAGTTCAATTACTAATTAATCGAATCAATAACAAAATTTGAGATTAAAAAGTCTATCCAGTACGTGGAGGTTTTTGTACTCAAAATGTCAAGGATATTTTCTACCAGTTTGAAAGCATGAAAAATACTCCGGCCTGGTATGGACAGGAACGATCCAGAACTGGATATTTACTTTTGTTTCAGTAGGTTCCAATCCTCGCTCCTAGTTGTTGACTTCCGCTACGGTTCGGTTGGGTTGCTTGTTCACACTGCCCCAGAAAGTGGCACGAGAACCTATCCGAAATGTGACAATTCACTTTCACGAGGGCCGCGTTGCGGCGGCGCTCCGGAACAAAAATCGTTCCGAAACTAGCGTTTCATGTGTGAACGAAAGGCCTATCTGGTATAGTTTTTGTGCTGGCGCAAGAGCTATACGGTATGGTGTAGATATAGCCTAAGTGCACCTGATTGACGCACGCTCAACGTAGGTATCCAATAACAGCTATCCAATTACAAAAAGTTGAATTGTATAGCAGTAATTGGACACCCACGTGACTGTGCACCAATTATGTAAGAAATATGACCAATCACAATCGAGAATTTTGTTATTGATACGATTAAGTGATTTATTGTGATCATTTTGTTTGTCATTAGGATTCTGACTATGGGACTTGCTATCATTGTTGTTCCATTCCTTCCTGCGTCAAATATCTTCTTCACAGTTGGTTTTGTTGTGGCTGAAAGAGTGTTGTATCTCTCTAGTATTGGCTCTTGTCTTATCACTGTTCTCGGATTTGCTTTACTGAGCAAGAAGCTACCAGGAAAGAAGGTGAGCTCATTTTTACGTAGGGAGGTGGGAGGGGGGCTCTGATATAAAATTGACGGGGTGATTGTTGGAAACTTTGAAAGGAACACCCAAAAGGTACCAGAAATTTATTTTGTGGGTGTGGCTCGCAGTTATTTTTACCCTTAAGTGGCACTTATTCTTTCTGAGAAGTTATCCCTGTCAGTCCATTTTTCTGGTTAAATACCCCACATATACATACATATTTTATTTTAACATGGTAAAAACATCAGTTAAAAACATATTAACAACTGAAGGTATTAGTAAGGATAACTTTGAAAGTTATCATCATTTTGATTCCAGCACCCTTAGTGGTACCATACCATGAATATTTAAAACACCTAAATGGTATGACAATCACCCCATCACTTCAGATACCTGGGTATCACGTAGCTCTATTGTTTTCAGGGCTAGGGTCCATTGTTGTGTTGTTTGTTCTATTGTTTTCTCAGCAAATCAAAGAAGACCTTGTAAGAGCTGCGTACTGCCCGTCACTTTTATGTGGGGGTTGAACTCCCATCTCAGTATGATAGAGATTCTTGTTGTACCTCTTAGGGTGCTCAATGTGAAATTAATGTAATCTTTTGTATCTGTTGTAGGTTAAAATAACTTATTTTTGTAAAATTATTTCAAACTAGGTTAATTTTTATTTTCCTTTGTCCAGTTGTCCCTGGTTCATTAACATAATCTCAGACTGAGGAAAATAAAAATTAACCTAGTTTGAAATAATTTTAACCTAAAATAATTTTAATCTACAACACATCTATTATGATTTATCTGGCAGTGGTGGATCATTTTGATCATGAGCACTTTACTTTGTGATGGACTAGCATCCCATCAGTTTATAATATATGGGCCGCATCAGGCAAAAAGGCCCGGATGACATGACACGTGATTTTGAGTGATTTGCATTTGAAATCCGCTGCTCATAATGGCGGAAGCCTTGCGGTACAGTTTTAATTGTTATTTCCAGACTTCTTTCGCTTCCATCGTATTATTTAGGGATTGAAATGGGCAAAAAAGCTGAAAACTCAAAATCGAGAAAATATGTCATCTGGGCCCTTTTTGCGTAACTTGGCCCAATTTAATCCATTATAATAATTAGCATTGTATTCCTAGTCAAGTTACAGAAACTGGGTTTTAAGCGCCAGCAGTTGTGGGTACTAGGAATATAAAGTATTTTCCCTTTTTACTGTTACTATAAACTGCAATTTTTTCCCTTCATTAGGTATTAGGATTCCTTATTGGTGTGCTTATAGCTTTATACATGGCTCGTGCAGTGCAGGTAAGAAAAATTCCTGCTGCCAGTGGAACGTTTGATATGTCCTCCATATGAAATTCCAAAAGTTTTAAAATTATTATTATTATATTGTTTATGAGAATGGACACTTGGTAGAGATCTAGGGGAACGGGTGCTACTACCTTTTTGGGTTATTTTTTAGCAACAACTCAATTAAGCAATTTAGCAACAACTTATTTTAGTGATTTCTCTGAAATTGGGCACTGAGTTTTTTTAGGTAACCATATGACCATAGATTTTATGGTACGATAATCACAATTAAGCTTTGAAACAGCAGTGTTCTTACTAGGATTTTGCCTTGGGGGTCCCAGCGCCCTCCTGCCTGATAAATAGGAGCCCTGCAGGAACTTAATAAGGGGGTCAAAGTTAATCACGATCCGCCATGTTGTTTTCGAAAACGAAGCAAAAACCATGAGGAATGAATAACAATTATTTTGAGAACACAATCCACATGATGGCGGCCAAAATCGTACTGCAGAAGGAAGGTTTGACATACGTGGAACCAGTGGAGATAAAACTGGTTGAAGGTTTTAAAATGGTACTTTGATGCATTGTTTGCATTGAATTGTACTTATTTCCAAGCAGAAAAAACTGAAGTATTAAATTTTGATTGTCAATCGAAAAATTGCTCACTGACTTCTATAAGTCCATTTTGCTTGTAGCATCTGATCTGAACTTGAACGACATCAAGGACGCACTTATTTGGCTTTTAATGCGCAATTTCAATTTTTTGGCAGGAATCCCGCAAGGCCGCGGCCTGCTTAGAACACTGAAACGGGGTATTTTTTATGTCCAGGCAGAACACTCAGACCCAAAATTTATTGCAGCTCAGATTCCCCCTTTATGGTTTACACGGGTACCAGAGGTTCTCTCACGGCATACCGTATTTTTTCGATTAAACGCCAGGCCCCAAATAAACGCCGGGTATAATAGAGGAAGTTGTAAGTAAGCCCCTCAAACGTTTATTTGTGGTATAATAAACTTAAGATTTAAGGGCAAGGTACACGGCTGCGAAGAAAAACGAATAATAACCCTTTCTTAAAAAATGGCGGGCGAGAAAAAACTGCTGATTCAAAGAAACGCCGGGTCCACTAGGCCAAGTTTGAAATAAACGCCGGGAGCGTTTAATTGAGAAAATACGGTGCTTTTGTGAAAAATCGGGGAGAGAAACTAGAGCAAAAGAAAAGCCTCCAGCACCCATGCAGGGTAGGTATAGCTGTCTGTTTCTTAGACTAAACCCAGTATATTAATTTCCTCCTTTTTTTTCAGAGATCTGCTGAATGGTTTGATGAGGACACTTTGTTTACTTCTGGGCTCTCAGTTTGCCCCTTGAATGCAAAGGTAAATGAAAAACATATTTAGCTTGCCATAGAATTCTGAAAGCAACCCCCATTACTTTCCAAATTAGCAGCCCCAACAGGCTACAGTTCTCAGCTGGTTGTTACAGTCAAACCTCTGTTAAGTGTCCCTCTATTAAGCAGTCACCCTCTATTAAGTGGTCACTTAATAATTATCCCCAGAATTAAATCCCTTCCCATATTTACTGAAAACTTGACATCTTTTAAGCGGTCACTTCTGTTAAGCGGTCAGTTGGCTTTTCCCCAAGTGTAGAGGTTTGACTGTATTTTCAGACTGCTAAAACGCCCCAACAATCCATTTAATAACATTAAACAATGTGATCAATGTGACAAAGTTCTCAAGTTCCACATTCTACCCTGCCTCTCACAACTTTTGGTTTTTGATTGGTGCCATTTGGAATGAAAGCCATCACAATTTCTCAAGCTTAAGTGTTAATAATTCATTTATATATATATTTTTTTTTTCCTTCTTGTAAAGATTTCGTTATAGGTTAATGTCATTACTTTACTCATATGGTTTGCTTAGATAGCTACATGTTCTGTTGTAATCTGTACTTTTACTTTTTGTGTTATGTTGTTGTTAATGCTTGTAAATGTATTTATAATATGACCATACGGCCCCGCTGATGCAATCCTACAGAAAATAGAATCGCAAGGTGACGTGAGCGGGGCCGGACGGTTTGACCTGAGCCGGTCTGGAAAAAGCCGTCCGGCCCCGCTTGAGTTTAAGCGACCTCGCACTGCACGACTATTCTTGAACTTTCTAGTTATATTATAAAATACTTATTGACTGAGTTAGGTGGGGCCGGACGGGAAAATATTTGGCTCTCAGTCATGGCGCACGGACTTCGCTGCGCTCGGTCTGTACGCCATGATCTCGAGCCAAATATTTTCCCATCCAGCACTCAGTCAATAAGTGCATATTATGTGACCAAATTTCAATAAAAATGCGCACTACTTATCGTAAAAAAAAATCAAAAAAAAATCATCAAGTTTATATAAAGAAAATCACAAGCGTGACAGTGGTTTTAAAACCGATCTTTAAAGCTTGGTTCCCACTAGCGATGTAAGCGGAATCGTAAGCAGAATTGTAAGCAGAGTCGTAAGCAGAATCGTAAGCAGAAGCGGAATCGGAAGAAAAAGGAAACCTTCTGATCCTTCCGATTCTGTCGAGCTTCAGATTCTGATTGTGACTCCGTTTTTTAATTTCCACTAGAACGTAAGGCTCCTTACACTTCTGACTCCGACTCCGCTTCCGATTACGTCGCTAGTGGGAACCAGCCCTAATTTTGGCAATTTTATTCCTTCATCAGTTTGAGAAGCTACCAGTATATCAAACGCACAAACAAGTGTCAGGTGTCATATTTAAATTTAAAAAAAAATGGTTGTGCCTCGTTTTTCAATCCACTCCTCTGTGTTTGGAAATCCTGATAAAACTTCCTTGTGTTTGATATATTATGTCAATAATTTGTTGAAAATCTATATGTACAACTTTCTCAAGTGGCAACAATATGGTATACGACCAGTTGTAAATTCTGCTCTTTTTTTAGGTGTATAATGAAATCGCTACATAGCATTAAAGAAATCCTTTTCAGACTTAATAGTTAATTGAAAATGTAGACAAATGCAAAACAAAAATTTATTAGTAAGGAATGGGGTGGGTTAGATTATAAATGAAAAAAATGTTTTCTCCTTCAATTTAATTGTCTATTGTCTACTGTCTTTTAAACAGATCCATTATAATATTGGAAAAGTAAGAGCTGAAAAAGGACAATCAGAAATTGCTGAGACATTTTATAGAGAAGCGATCAGGTACAACTGGTTACAGTATTTTTTACCCTGTTTTTACAATAAATTTCTCAGAGACTCCAAGTTCAAAATACTGCGTAGCAATAGTACCGCAGACTGTTAGCAGTTGTACAGCATAACAAGCAGCACCACAGGAAAGTACTGCTCAGTAGCTTTCATTTGAATGGCCACACTTTAGGATTTCATCCACAGACTCAAAAGTTAGGACCATCTTGTACAGCATAATAAACAGTACCACAGGAAAGTACTGCTCAGTAGCTTTCATTTGAATGGTTACACTTTAGGATTTCATCCACAGACTCAAACGTTAGGACCATCTTGTACAGCATATTAAACAGTACCACAGGAAAGTACTGCTCAGTAGCTTTCATTTGAATGGTCACACTTTAACATTTTTATCGACAGACTCAAAAGAGAAAAACCAACAGCTTGTACAGCATAATAAACAGTACCATAGGAAATTTCTGCTCAATAGCTTTCATTTGAATGGTCACAGACTTTAAAGTTAGAACCATCTTGTACAGCATAAACGGCACCACAGGAAAGTACTGCTCAATAGCTTTTATTTGAATGATTGAACATTTTAGAACCACTTGTACAGCATAATAAACGAGGCGGTACGCACCTCTCGGAACGCCTCACAAGATTGGCTAAGAAAACAATAGAACAAACAACAGAACAATGGACCCTAGACCTAAAAACAACACAAGTGCGTGATAACCAGGTCCAATGAAATTAGAGGTTCTGAAGAGGTGCGTGGCTACTGTAATAAACAGCACCAAAGGAAAGTACTGCTCAGTAGCTTTCATTTGAATGATCACACCATAGGATTTGATCTACAGGCACAAATGTTAGAACTACCTTGTACAGCATAATAAACAGCACCAAAGGAAAGTACTGCTCAATAGCTTTTATTCAAATGGTCACACGGACGGTCACACTAGAACCATTTGTACAGCATAAACACATGATAAACAGCACCACTAATAAATAAACAAGATCAACTTATGATTCTCCTCATTTTTTTATGACAGGTTAAGTCCAACTTATGACCAAGCTTTAAACAATTTGGGAAATCTAATAAAGGTATAGTTTTTGTCCTTAGTACATAGTATAGAGTTTTGAAGTGCCCAATAACGATTTTTTTTAATTTTCGAAATTTGCCGCCATTTTTGTCCACCATTCGCATTGGTCTCCTCTCGGTCTGACGGGAGCCTGTGATGTAGGTTCAGGAACGCGTGTTCGAGACTTATTCTACTTATAAGCGGACATTTTTTTATTCTTGCCAAAAATGCCTGAAAGATGTGTCGCAGCGCACTGTAACAACATATCTGACCCCGAGAAGAATATTTCTATGCACATAGCTTCCTGAACCTATGCCACAGACTAATCACGTGGGCTTATTATGAGCCCGTTGCCATTCTTATCAGTGGGGTGGGTCAACCGCAAAAAAATAAGATTTCGAAGACTTTAAAAAATCATAAAAAATACACGTTTTGCTGAAATCAAAAAATTTTTTCACAGACGTTCATTACGTGACATGTAGATTTAGATAAGAAAATAAAAAAAATCGTTATGGGCACTTTAACGATATTGAAAAGAATTAATCAAAGCAGACACCATGCAGTGAAAAGTTTTCCTATTTGCCAAACTGTATTAAGTTAGCAGATTAAAAATATTCCCGAGAAGTTACGCTTAACTATTAATAATTTATCCACTGTGCACAGTGTTTAATGTCACGCATAATAGAAAGACACAGTGTATGTGGGGAAGAGGTCAGGGGTTAAGTGTTGTCCAGGACCCGAGTGTTGCCTGCCGCGTGCGAGGCCAGTAACTGGGGCTAGGTGGTGTAGCGAGTGGCATACAGACCGTGCGTGGACGGAGCACAGCTGCGGTATGAGCAGCGTGTACCTATGCCAAGCTCCTAGAAGGTTGCCCGCAAGGGGAAGTGGGCGTCGCCACCGTTTCTCACCCAAGCTAAGGGAACCCAGGCATCGCTTCAGTGTGGGACTGAAGGGTTGGCGCCGTCAACACTTATCCCCAAACCATTATTTTTATTAAATCGATACAAGACACGAGCAAAATCATTAAGGCCTACTTGTACAATACTTAGAAGAATGGTAACCTTGAAACTATAAAACCCCCAAAAAGGCGGTGGGTGGGCGCGGAAAAAGCACTATTGACTTTAACAGCGATACTTGGATGAATGTGAAGGCTTGTCGTGAGAAATGTACTAGGAATAAACAAGATAGTAAGGCATAAGCTGATTGGCTGGCGAATTGTCCGCACGTGCCGGCAATTGACATGATTGGCTGCTAAGAATAGGGGGGTGGGAAAAAGGCGCGTGCTAGGTACAAAGTGTGTTAAACCAATCACCGGGAAAAACACTGGCTACTCAGGTGATGTCCAAGGGTCAATTAAGCTAAACATTAACTCCAGTTTATGCTCTAGCAGAAACCGCCATTAACACTAAGTTTAGAAAAAAGCAATTTCCTTAAAGTTTTTTGCTTTATTTAAAGGACGATGGAAGATATGAAGAAGCAGAAGCACTGCTAGAAAGAGCTGTAGAAATAAGGTACATAAACATCCATGAAAAATACGAAATATGGTAAATGTTAAACTTGGTGTTGAAATATGAAAGATGGAATGTTCATTGTGTCACAAGCATGCGACAAAGGTCGAAGATTTCTTGTTTGACCCTCTTCGAGGTGTTTGGATACCTGATGAACCACTCTTTCGAGTGTTTAATATTAATAGCTTCTCAAGCTGATCATTAAATACGGAGAAAACGAAGGAATAAATCAGGCCAAAATCTATGCAAATTAAGACCGGGTCTCCAAACCTCCTTAACGGTAGTGATTTCCTTTGTGTTCTCGTCATGAATTTAAATGAGTTCGAGAAGTTATGTTTAAACTCGTTTCATTTATCAAGTGGTTGTTTAGAGCAGTTTTTAACCCTTTAAGCCCTAAGAGTGATCAGCATCAAATTTCTCCTTGTAATATCAATGCCCTATCAATCAAAGAGGTCATGAGAATTAAGGACATGATATGCATCACACAAGGTGGATTCTCTTGATATATAAACAATTTCTCCCAACTACTTCTATAGGAAATGTATAGGGACAAGAAATGAGAATTTAAATTTTGATATTAGGGCTTAAAGGGTTAATCAATCATCGTAAAACCAAAACCAAAGTAGTTACTCTGGCCAATCACAAGAGACGCAAACAATCCAATGAACCAAGTCTTGATACACCGAATGCAAATATGGCCGCCAAACAATATTTTGTTTTGACAGGTTCTCAAGAAAAGAAAAGCAATTGGTTAATGGTAAAGATCAGGTCAAAACAAGTCATTGTGTGCATTTTCAAGGCCACATTCTTAATTTAGGAGAAGTTAGAGGCAAATCAAATTTTGGGAAAAACATGAAAGCGAGGCTAGTTAGGATAGAATGTCTTTTCTCATACAAATGCTTAAAATTTCAGTGAGCCATAACTTTGTAACCGTTAAACCCAAAACACCCAAACTTTGCAAGATGATACACTTATTAGCAGCACTTGTTTATGTGATAGCATTATAATTTCTCTGAAAACTTGGCCAAACAAAAAACTGGGGAATAAGTTCGTGTTCCAGTATCCTATATGATGCCTAGTGATGTTAGATGATGTCTAGTTCCATTAGATGATTTCTAGGGAAGTTGATTAGGTCTAGCAACGTGCGATGATGTGTAGTGATGTTCCATGACGGGTGGTTAGGATTGGTGGTGGTTTAGGGGACAACATTGTTATTGATTTTCAATTTGGTGTACTGGAACACGAACTTATTACCAAAAACTGCCTGACAGCCATATTTGCATTCGGTGTGTTGGTTTTGGCTTTACTTCTGATTGGTTATAAATAAGAAAGTAGCGTGAGTTTTTTTAGCCAAATTCACAAAGCAGAGCAATGCAAAACAAAAGCAATTGCAAAATTACTTTCAACACTCAATTGAAAACTGGTTTACTGATCATTTTTTGTGCACAGGAATGACTTTGCTGCAGGCTGGATGAACTTGGGAACGGTCAAGGTAGCATTAAATAAAGCAGATGTGAGTTTGGTGTGTCATTTCATTTTTTACAACTTTGTAGAGCAGAATTGATGTAGTGGTGAGTGCACTCACCTCCCTGGCCTGATTTGTCCCAGGTTCCTTTCTCAAACCTTGTGTCAAAGTTGAGTTGCGTTTGTTGTCTAATCACTCTGCAGTGAAACGAAAACAAAATAATTTCTTACTTAGTACAAGTAATAAATTAACCAGACGTACAGGAAGGGGCATCTCGTTTATTGATCACACACAAACAGCCTTAAGGTAGCTTAATACAACCAACGTACTAAACTTGGATCAAACATAATACTAAATTTACTAAAGTAAAATTTGGAGATTGAAGTGGACCAAAAACAGAGATGCTGTCGAATGACAACTCCTAACTGACAAACTCGTTAAATATTCAATTTGTAGCATGATTACGTAACCTTTATACACACCAACGAAGCTATTACCAACGCACAGTTACATGTATCTTGCAATAACAATGTGAAAAATTATATTTGTTGTTGGTTCTGTTCTCGCTCTGAGATAACACGGTTTTTCCCTATAATTTACTATCTTTTTGCTGACCATTTCTTAGGAGGCAGAAAAATGCTACAGCAATGCCATAAAGTTCAGAGCGAGATATCCAGATGCATTTTTCAACCTTGGAAATCTGGTAGGAAAATATATATATTCTATAGGTACAATGTGCACAAAAAATTAGGTTGTTAAAGACCTTTAAGGTGGCTCGCAAAAGTTCCTAGTATTTTCCATCATTTACACTTTGATTGATTAATTTTTTATCAGTTGATGCTACAATAATAGTATCAAAGAAATGCCCAATCATTGGTAAACAAGTAATGGTCTCTTTTATGATGTAGCAGGTTACCATTAGTAACAGTGTTACCTGTTAAAGACACCCTTAATTTTACCTTAAAGTGCTTATAACTAAAAAATGAGCTTGGTGACCCCATTTTTTATTATGGATTTGTAATTAGCATGTTACAATACAACGTTTTGCAAAGTTTAAAAAAATTCTTGGGAAGGGGTTCAGAGCCACCTTTCACTTACCTTACACTCATCTGACTGCGTGCTAGGAAAAACACTTTAAAATATTACTATCATATAATTAATAATTTATTCAACGAAAAGTTTTGTTATACTATGACTGGGCATTTTACTCGTCACTATTGTTTTGACTCAAAAAAATAAAACCGACTGGTAAAAATACACAGCTATATTACACATCTTTTCGCTGAATAACCTTTATTTATTATTTGACTGTGACATTATTTTACCTTATAAGGAAAAACGAACCTACAGTAGATTGTTGTATTACACCTATTTTTCGGATTGAAAACACAGAAAATATCATGAAAGTTATATCAGTCAAATAATGTTTGCGGATATTTTACTCATGGCTATATTTTACTATATGTAATGTTTACTACATGAGCGGGAGTGTTGTATTGGCCTATACAATCACAAGCCAAAGGCGAGTGAATGTATTATTTTAGTGCTGATACAACACGGACGCGAATGTAGTATACAACTTGTGAAATTCACATTCACATGTAAATTAGATACAACCACTCGAGAGTTGTATCTGGAATGCAAATTAGATACAACCACTCGTGAGTTGTATCAAGATTGTATCGGCCTGTACAGGGTAATCATGTGATTGGAATGGCTCATTTCTATTTGTTAGTACCCTTATGAATTATTAATGAATTCTACAATTACGGATATTTTACTATATTTGCGGATATTTTACTATATTTGCGGATATTTTACGAATATTTATGGATATTTACGGATATTTTACTATATTTGCAGATATTTTACTATATTTGCGGATATTTTACTCATTGCTTACTACGTAACTCGTAAAATAGCCACTCACCCTAGGGTGTTTTTATCACCTTTTCAGTATATACATGCTAAAGTGTTTTTCCCTTAGTACATTGATCAACAGAAATACATGGAAGCCATTGCAGCCTTCAAAACAGCTATCAATTTAAAGAACGATCACGTAGGTGCCTGGATGAATCATGCACTGCTTCTAGAAAAATCAGGTAAATGTCTGCAAGGAGATTAGATGCATGTTTCTAGTATACAAAATGCAAACATAACACTGCGGGTGTCAGACAAGAAAAATGTGCGAAAGCTAACAGACCATATTCTTATTGTCCGTATTGAAATGGAACTTCTGAGTAGCTTGCACTCAAGGCTTTTGCGGGGGAATATCATGAAAAATATTTGCATGTGAAGATTGTCCCGCATGAGCCTCTACTGCAAGCTAGTTCCTGAGTTCAATACCGAGAATACGAATATGGTCTATTATCAATTATTTCAGCCAATCAGAACTCACAACAAAAACATGGAACCGGTGTCAAGCGCGGGAAAACTTGCAACCGGTACCATGTGCGGAAACGCATGCAACCGGTGCCAAGCACGGGAAATTGTGAGATCAGTGCAAAGCGCAGTAAAAGGTTCAAAGCTTGAATTAGTGGTGCAAGCAGAGCACTTTTCATTCTGATTTTGCACCAGATTGCATGGCTGAGAGAAAGTCAGCTTCACTCCTGTTCGTTGGTCCTGCATGCACTGTTGAAGTAGACATGTACAGAACTAATTTTAGAAGCAGTAAAAAAGCGAAACTGTTGGACAGGTTGCCTTTTAAACCTCAGAGTTTGTGTTACTGCAAAGCCCAGTGAAGTGACACTTCGCTGCATTTTCTCCGTCAGGTAACAGAGATGCAGCAATATCTGTGATCAGAGAAGCTAAAAACCACATTCCTAATGAGCCATCGCTTTATTTCAACCTTGCCAATATGCTCGGTCAGAAGGATGAGTTCCTGGTACGTGAGTCATGTGGTAGAGCTAAAAAGGACGTTGGACACCTTATTGAGAATTATAAAGCGTAAAAATTGGATTAGCTGGTTAGCTTTCAGTTGAAGTAAGGGTTAGCAGGTTATATAGTTAAATTTAAACCAAATTGTAGGTATATACTTCATGTTAACACACCATATAGAGATCCTATCATATAAGGATCCTGAAAACTCATTTTAAAATAGTTAGCTTTTATTTACTGTTATGGGTAGTGATATCCATGACAGTAAATAAAAGCTAACCATTTTAAAATGAGTTTTTAGCCCTAAATAAGTGCCGGATTCTTTGATGTGCATAAATTAAAACCCACCATGAAGTATATCCCAAATTGTAGTGTACGAGACTGTCTTACCGTCAAGAGTAGATACCAGCTGAAGAGACAGGTTCAATTCTAGGTGGGGACTTTTAGATTTTCCTTTTAATACTTAAAAAAATTATCAAAGGTATATTTTTTAATCATAACAAAAATAACGTTAGTGTTGATTTTATGTTATATAATTATCATTAAGGTGCACAACCTCCTTTGGAGGTATGGAATCTAGACTCTAGGAAGTTACGTCAAGGTCTGCTGTCACAGGGTATCCACACAAACTGTGTGAGCATTTGTATTTTGCAATTTTTAAACTTAATGGCAATGTATAGGAATGCCGAAAGATTCTTATTATCGTTAAATATAGCTAAGAATAGAGCAATTTTAAATTGACTGTCGTTAATCTAAACCCAAATTAGCTACTCTCGACTGGCCAATCACAACAAATGCAAAAATCCAATGAACCAATCAGAGAACTTGAAGAAAGACATGTAGCGCCAAGCATGGGAAAATGCGTGCATGCAAGTCACGATTTATTTTTGTTTTACTTCTGATTGGTCAAGAAAAATTGTGCAAGATTTTTGACTAATAATAAAGGATAGTAATGCAAGACTAAAGAAAATTTGACACAGTTTTTGCAAAATAAACGCATTTGAACCTCCGTGGTTGAGTTCTTTCTTCGTTGTGCCTGTAAGCAGCGAGTCTTGGTGATTTGAATGAGTTTGCGTTGTCCATGTACAGTAGGTCAGTGTTTTTTTCTCGCTCTGATTTGCCTCATTTTCTCACAAACCCTTGTTGTTTGGAGTACTTCCAGCTTAGTCGTTTCGTGCAGTTTTGGAAGGAAGTACAGTTGAAATGTACAGTCAAAGCACTGGAGGGCCAGAACTCCCAGGTAAAATTTGTCCAATTTGTTAAGTTTAGTGCAAATTTGACAAGAGTTTGTGATATTCGTTGGACAATAAATTGAGGCAAATCTGAGCGAGAAAAAAGTAAAAGATGACGTAAAAAGCAACATAGGCTGTTTATGATCGATCTGACCTCTTCAAATATGGGGAAAGATTTAATTCCGCTACATAGAGGGTTTGACTGTACCTCCTTACTTGTACAGAAAGACTAGGACCTCTTGAGTAAACTATGTGTAAATGTTTAACATCTAACAAGAATCATGAAATTCCTGGAAGAAAGAAATTGTGTTAAATTGCAGTAATTTGTTGTCTTTAACAGGAGGCTGAGAAACACTTCCTAAAAGCTTTAAATCTGAAGCCTAATTCTGCAGAAATTCATGGTAATCTTGGTAAGAATTCCAAACAAGAATTCTACATTTTATTCACTCCCTCTATTTACTCTTTGCCCTATTTATTCTCCCCAATACACCTTCCCCACCTATTCACTCTCCCCACCTATTTACTCTCCCCTATTCATCTTGCCCCTATTCATTCTCGCCCCTATTCATTCTCGCCCCTATTCACTGCCCTTTTCACAACCCCTATTCACTCGCCCCTATTCACTTCCCTCTATTCACTTTCCCCCTATTCATTCTACTCCCTGTTCACTCCCCCTATTCACTCCCCCTACACACTCCTTCCTATTCACTCGCCCCTATGCACTTCCCTCTATTCACTATCCCCTTATTCATTCTACCCCCTGTTCACTCCCCCTGTTCACTCCCCCTATTCACTCCCTCTATTCACTCTTCCCCCTATTTATTCACCCCCCTGTTCACTCCCCCCTTTCGCTCTTCCCACCTATTCACTCTCCCCTATTCATTCTCCCTCTATTCACTCCCCCTATTCACAATCCCTATTCACTCCCCCTATTCATTCTCCTCCTATTCACTCCCCCATATTCACTATCCCTCCTATTTATTCTCCCCATATAAACTACCCCTATTCACTCCCCCTATTCACTCTCCCCCTATTCACTCCCCCTATTCATTCTCCCCCCTATTCACTCCCCCATATTCACTATCCTCCCTATTCACTCCCCCCCCCCCCCCCCTCCCTACAATGGAGGGTTTCTTTTCTCTCGTTTGAAAGCGTTTGTCTTCTTAATAGTGTTTTAACTTTAATTTGAGAGCAGTTAACTCAAATTATAGACCAAAGAAAATTTGCTGAAATAAACATTCAAAAAGAGAATGAGACCAATATTTCCCAGTACGAACTGAACAAGCTAATTCAATAACATTTGCGTATGTGGATGAAATCTTAGTCTGACCACTCAAATGAAAGCTACTGATCAGTTCTTTCCTGTGGTACTGTTTATTATGATGTTCGAGGTTGTTCTAACGTTTCACTGACTTTTGAGTCTGTGGATGAAATCTTAGTGTGTCCATTCAAATAAAAGCTGTTGAGCAGTACTTTACTGTGGTACTGTTTATTTTGTTGTACAAGGTGGTTCTAACTTTTGAGTCTGTGGATGAAATTTTAGTGTGACCATTGGAATGAAAGCTCTGATGCATTACCTGTGTGCTGGTTATTACATTCTTATTGCTTATTATAACTTTTGTATCTGTGCATAAAATTGTTTGAACTGGTTCTCAGTAAAATTATTCTTTGTGTTTTTTGACAGGGGTTTTGTATCACAGATGGGGAAAACACGAACAAGCCAGCAAATACTACAGAAAGGCGCTAAAGTTGGACCCGCAAAGTGAAAACGTTTACGAGAACTTACAAAAGCTCAAAAGAACCACACGACAGCTCTCCAAGGACAGATCCAAAATGAAATAGCAAACATGAAAATATTTTAAGACGATGTATATAGTTTTGATAACTTTTATTCTTTCACCGCCATTCTTTCATTACCATTACAGACCCATTATTACCGATACAGCAGCCATATTGATTTTGTACCCCCCCCCCCCCCCCCCCCCCCCCCGCCCCCCCACCCACGGCATCCAGTATGGCTGCCAATATCGGTGAAAAGGTCAATTATTATTGTACAAATTCAAATGGCAGGGAAGATATGTTCAATGACATTAATATGAATGGTTGCAATTGATGATTTTTTTTATCCGCAGACTCAAAAGTTATTTCTTCAGCTCGTTTGCTCATTATTTTTTAATATTTCAGGCATGTAATGCTGTTTTATTTAAATGGATATGAAATACATTGAAGTAAGCAACATGGATTTGATTTATGTTTATCAAACACCGGCTAAACCTTCTAACATTGGTGACCAACATTTGTTTTATGGGTGGCATTGTTGGACGCCTGGCTAAACGATGCAACATTGGTGGCCAGCATTTGTGGAATGGCATTATGTTGGATGCCTGGCTAAATTTTCCAACATTGGTGTCCAACATTTGTTGGATGACAATGTTGGACGCCCGGCTAAACGTCCCAACTTTTGTTGGGTGACAATGTTGGACGCCCGGCTAAACGTCCCAACGTTTGTTGGATGGCAATGTTGGATGCCCAGCTAAACGTTCCAACGTTTGGTGGATGACAATGTTGGACGGCCGTTCCAAAATTGTTGTCCAATGTTTGTTGGATGGCAATATTGGATGCGTTGCTAAACGTTCCAACGTTTGTCCTACATTTGCTGGATGACAATGTTGGATGCCCGGCTAAACGTCCCAACAACGTTGTTCAACGTTTGTTGGATGGCAATGTTGGATGCCTGGCTAAACGTTGCAACATTGTTGTTCAACGTTTGTTGGATGGCAATGTTGGATGCCTGGCTAAACGTCCCAACAACGTTGTTCAACGTTTGTTGGATGGCAATGTTGGATGCCTGGCTAAACGTTCCAACATTGTTGTTCAATGTTTGTTGGATGGCAATGTTAGATGCCCGGCTAAACGTTCCAACATTTGTTGGATGGCAATGTTGGATGCCTGGCTCAGTAAGCTTATACTTTTCCTTTGCCTCCACAAAGGAAAAAAAAATTACTCAGAACCAGTATTTTACCTCAACAGTGAAGGAAAATTTTGACTTGTTGGTCGAATATTTTGCCTTAACGAAAGTCTACTGTCTACACCTTATGCACTTTCATTTCTCGTGAGGCTATAGCCCATATAATTTCATTTTATATATTATTTATCTTATTACCAATAATTTGTTCCAGTTCCAACGCCAGCACTCTCTTTCACATTGAAACTCCTGGTAATATGTAAATATGTTTGTGTATTTTTTGCAATTTTGATTTCCAAATCAGTTTCTCGGGTAATTTTTGATACACAACAGGTGTATTTTATTCAGAAATTTCGTTTTTGTTTTTTGTGAACTTTTGTACGGTCTAAATGTACTATGCAGACGGTAGGCTTGGTTCCCACTAGCGACATAACGATCATAATCATAAACATAATCATAACGTTATGATCTAGTGGAATCACATACTTACAAGCAGTCGACTTAAAATTCTTTTCTCGTTTGTTTTGAACACGGTGCTTCTAAAATGGCTGCTATACAAGCCTACGCATTAATTGCAGCAATGATGGGCTTTCTCGCATCAACTACATTTAATCAGGAGTTATTTCGCCATCGCATTATCATAATACACTGTATTAATTATTTTAATTCTTGAATCACGACGATACCACCTGAGAGAAAACAGGGGAAATCAAAGTCTGTCAAAGATTTATTGTATAATATCGGGAAACTTTTCACGAGGCTTCCAAGACGCCCATCACAATTCGACGCCATCTTGGTATAGCATGAACTGCAAATTACTGGAACTAGGACGTTCAATGGCCAAAATACAACGAATGAACATACGTCATTATGATTACGACTATGAGCGCTAGATTTACGTTCCCACTACGACATAAGCATAATCACAGACATAATCATAAGAAAATGGCCGATCATTTTCTTATGATTATGATTTATATGTCGATCCTAAGGCTTGGTTCCCACTAGCGACATAACGATCATAATCGTAATCATAAGGGGTGTTATGTTGCTTATGTCGCAGTGGGAACGCCGAAAAACATAATCATAAAGACGCTTAGGATCGACATAATCATAATCATAAGCAAATGATCGGGCATTTTCTTATGATTATGATTATGTCTGTGATTATGCTTATGTCGTAGTGGGAACGTAAATCTAGCGCTCATAGTCGTAATCATAATGACGTATGTTCATTCATTGTATTTTGGCCAATGAACGTCCTAGTTCCAGTAATTTGCAGTTCATGTTATTCCAAGATGGCGTCCAACTTTGACGAGCGTCAAATTTAAAGTCGACTGCTTGTAAGTATGTGTTCCCACTAGATCATAACAATGTTGTGATTATGATTATGTTTATGATTATGATTATGATCGTTATGTCGCTAGTGGGAACCAAGCCTTAAGCGTCTTTATGATTATGTTTCTCGGCGTTCCCACTACGACATAACGCCCCTTATGATTATGATCGTTATGTCGCTAGTGGGAACCAGGCCTACTGTAATACTGTTTTTGAGAATTGCTAAAATTGAAAAATAGCCCGGTCGTCAATCTTAACCCATTCGCTCCTACACCGGCCAAAACCGGCCGTACAAGACTCCACTGCTTTAAAAAATTGCAACTTTCTCAATCGCTCGAACATTGCCCTAACTAGCAGTTGTGAGCATTGACTAGAAAGTCCCTCAAATTGAGATACCCAATAAACAAAAAAAAGTCAGCGATTTTTGCAGAATATCAGCGTTTGAATTTGAGCAATAACAAAAATTACCGTTTTTAACGTCATAGAAAAACAACAAAAATCACGTTTTTGCCTTTAGTTTGTTTTATTCAAATCATCGTGGCAAACCCAGAAGTCAACATTTACAGCAAAATTCAGTCCTAGTCCTAGCTTAGCAGTGAATTTTTTTGCTCTTATTCGTTGCTCGGGCCGAGCTACAGCTTCTTATTCTAGTGCATACTCACCTTGCCTCGATTTTCAACATCACCACCGCACTGCATGCTGGGAAATAACGAGATTTTTGGACAGCGTTCATTCCGTCCTCCACACTTTTCATTACTAAGTCCACAGCCACTCTGACCCACCGCCGAAATTTCGCGCTTGTTGTGTTCTCCTGTGGTCGCAACTTCCAAAATATGCCGCGGTAGGTCGAGAAATTCATCCAGAGTCGAGTCCCAAAGTTACTTCGTTTCCAGACGGCCATTTTTCCAGTTCAACGAGCTACGAGCCAAATTCCTAAACGAAGTACAACACCTAACTCGCTTCGTTGAGAAGTGGACTCTGAACTACCTTCAAGCTTAATGATGCTCATCAGGCAGCTACTAAAGATGAAAAATGACTGTGAACTTACCAAAAATCGCAGAAACATGATATTGAAGTCTTTATTGAGAACGAACGAAGCGAAATGCCAACGTCACAATGACGTTTCCAGTAAACTCGAGCCTTCAGTGTTTTAGATGGTAACTTTAAATATGGAGTCACGAAATCCTATGGGGCGTGTGAATGCAGAAAATCGCTCAAAAACGTAAAAATTCTCGTAAAAATTCTTGCGCTTTCGACCTTTCACCTTAGTTAAATAAGTTTATCATCGGCTTTCTGTTCAGAGAGCTTCGCTGTTAGGCTCAGCCTATCTATATATATATGGGTTTAAATACAGGGGTCGAACTTCATTTTTTTAGTCCACTAGCAAAACTAGTAAGGTCACTAGCTGTTTTTTGTAGTCATTTCCCCTTTGATGATTCTGAAAATATGGTAAAAATACCTAAATAGTATACTGTAAATTTTGTGGTCTTCTTTGCCGTTGTCCTGTTGTTTCTTTAGCGGCTCGGGGATATCGGGCAAGACGTTGTCATCGTCGGTCACGTTACCGGTAGACTTAGAGGATCTCTTCTGTCACGTTGCAGATTCCAACAAAATGTGAAAGCGAACAAAAAGTGTGCACAGGTTCTGTGTAAAACCACGCTTATTTTCTCCCGTAGATGACATTCGATGATGTCTTAATTTTTGCCACAAAATTCTCCAAGAACAATCACATTTTTACCTCCAACTTTTATTAGAGAAATGCTTCCTCGCAAACGTTTGCTAGAGGATATTCTCGCAACTTCCAAAAACCCGTAACCACTCGCATTTTGCGAGTTCACGAGTGTTAATTTCGAGCCCTGCAAATATAGCGGCAGGGGTAATTTGCCGAACGCTGAATGCCGAACGCCGAACACCGAATGTCTGTCAGTGGTTTATCTTGTGAAACATGTGCTTCACCATGGCGGAGCGAATTGTTATTTCGAGCAGGTATATAAAGTCTTGTACTACCAATAAAACGAGGCCTTTTTAATTCATAGAGGGAACACTTTATCACCAGAAGGCATTAACCGAAGGAACGAACGCTGAACTCATACACTATATATTATTTTTATCTTATGTTTACAAGTGCGCTGTCTACATGTCATGTATTAGCCAATCATTTATAACCATGTATTTTTCAAATTTTAGGAACCGTTACAATGTTTTTTCATCGCCGAGAATACAGCGACATATCCGGGACCTTCTTACAGTCCAGAGCGCTAAATTTGAAAAGCTTCCGTCTGACAAAAGAGTCAAATTACAAAGAAAATTGGGGAAAATGGCGAAACAAGGTGTATGTTTTACTCCATAACAAAAAAACTAAGTACTTTGGCGGTTAGGTTCACCCTGGCTTTTTCAGAAGAGGTGTTAAGGAATCATTTAAGACCCTTTTTATTTGCCTGAGATTTGGACAATTACTATCGAATCGCGTTCTAAAATTCGGTTTTTTCGCTTATTTTTAGTATGGAAAAAACACCGCATTGATATTCAGGATGGTCTTTCTCTTCAAGAAAGGACTTGCTAACTAAGGTTCACCCTGGAAATGTTAGCCTCGTGTCTAAACAAAAGATTGGCGAAGTTTGGATTTAATACGATGCGTGGAAATAGTATCAAAGCGCTATTTTCTAGAAGGCGTTCCGTAAACTAAAAATGGCGCTCCAAAATGTCTTCCTACGAACTCCCACAAGACCGGCAAACGGATTTAAATTTGAATAATTATCTCAACACAAACAATGTTCCCTCAGTCGCGAGAGGCGGGCGCTTGCTTTTTGCTTGTTCAAGTTAGGATTTCAAAGAGAAGCCATCATTTATTTCACATTTCTCATTGTCCGGCAAATAGAAAGGCCTATATTATTTTTTAAAACCTCAGTTAATATACTCTAGGTCTGAACTACGTTAACCGATCGAGAAAAAGAGCGCGTCTAGATCTGGACTGAAAAACGCTTTGTAAAGAGCACGAGAAACAAAGCGCAACGTACAAGCGAGTGACCCGTGATTCACGCTCGCTATTTGGCAACGCTTTTAACTGAAAACCATGTTGTGCGGAAAATGTTTTTGCCATCGTACTCTGACGATTGCGAATCTAACGAGTCAAAATGAAAATCTTGCCGCACACGAATTTGTTGACAAAACGCTCTGTAAAGAGCGAGAAGAACAGGACATCACGTCTTTTATAAACATTCGATGCACTTAAAATAACTTTAAAACGATCTAAACACTGTTAAAACGCGATAGTTTGATAAAAAATTTCGGTCTTCGAGCCTCTTCAGTCGTCCTCCATATTAAAGTTCTGTAAAGAGCGCGAGTAAAAAAACGTAACGAACTGACAAGCGAGTGACCCGCGCATCGCGCTCGCTATTTGGCAACGCTTTTAACTGAAAACCATGTTCTGCGGAAAATGTTTTTGCCATCGCGCTCTAACCATTGCGAATCTAAAGATTCAAAAAAAAAAATCTTGCCGCACACGAATTTGTTGACAAAATGCTTTGAAAAGAGCGCGGCCCGCCTTTAATTACAGCACGATTGTTAACTTTATCACACCTTGGAAATTAACTTCACGCATCAAACCGTGTAATTAACAGCAGTTGAATCTGCCAAGAGACTAGAGTATTGCCAAAGCTTATTCTGTTGAGCAAATACAACCGACTGGTTCTGTATATGCAAATAATTATGCTGCGCATCAAGAAACTGGGAACTGTAAGTACATGTCGCGAAAGAAAATGGCATTCCGGGCGATGCCTCGCTACTCCATGACTTGCATCACAAAGTGTCCTGGGAGGGTGCACTGTACTCCATGACTGTCATCACAAAGTGTCCTGGGGGGGGGGGGGGGGGGGGTGCACGCTACTGTATGACTGGCATCACAAAGTGTCCTGGGGGGTGGCACGCTACTCCGTGACTTGCATCACAAAGTGTCCTAGGGGGTTGCACGCTACTCCATGTCTGGCATCACAAAGTGCCCTGGGCGGGTACACGCTACTCCATGTCTGGCATCATAAAGTGTCCTGGGGGGGTGCACGCTACTCCATGACTGGCATCACAAAGTGTCCTGGGGGGGGTGGAACGCTACTCCATGACTGGCATCACAAAGTGTCCAAGGGGGTTGCATGCTACTCCATGACTGGCATCACAAAGTGTCCAGGGGGATGGCACGCTACTCCATGACTGACATCACAAAGTGTCCTGGGGGGGTGCACGCTACTCCATGACTGGCATCACAAAGTGTCCTGGGGGCGTGCACGCTACTCCATGACTGGCATCACAAACTGTCCTGGGGGGTGGCACGCTAGTCCATGACTGGCATCACAAAGTGTCCTAAGGGTTGCACGCTACTCCATGACTGGCATCACAAAGTGTCATCGCCGATAATACAGCGTCATATCCGGGACCAGAGCGCTAAATTTGAAAAGCTTCCGTCTGACAAAAGAGCCAAATTACAAAGAAAATTGGGGAAAATGGCGAAACAAGGTGTATGTTTTACTCCATAACAAAAAACTAAGTACTTTGGCGGTTATAGTTTCACCCTGGCTTTTTCAGAAGAGGTGTTAAGGAATCATTTAAGACCATTTTTGTTTCCCTGAGATTTGGACAACTACTATCGAATCGCGTTCTAAAATTCGTTTTTTTCGCTGATTCCAGTATGGAAAAAACACTGCATTGATATTCAGGATGGTCTTTCTCTTCAAGAAAGGACTTGCTAACTAAGGTTCACCCTGGAAATGTTAGCCTCGTGTCTAAACAAAAGATTGGCGAAGTTTGGATTTAATACGATGCGTGGAAATAGTATCAAAGCGCTATTTTCTAGAAGGCGTTCCGTAAACTAAAAATGGCGCTCCAAAATGTCTTCCTACGAACTCCCACGAGACCGGCAAACGGATTCAAATTTGAATAATTATCTCAACACAAACAATGTTCCCTCAGTCGCGAGAGGCGGGCGCTTGCTTTTTGCTTGTTCAAGTTAGGATTTCAAAGAGAAGCCATCATTTATTTCACATTTCTCATTGTCCGGCAAATAGAAAGGCCTATATTATTTTTTAAAACCTCAGTTAATGTACTCTAGGTCTGAACTACGTTAACCGATCGAGTAAAAGAGCGCGTCTAGATCTGGACTGCAAAACGCTTTGTAAAGAGCACGAGAAACAAAGCGCAACGTACAAGCGAGTGACCCGTGATTCACGCTCGCTATTTGGCAACGCTTTTAACTGAAAACCATGTTGTGCGGAAAATGTTTTTGCCATCGTACTCTGACCATTGCGACTCTAACGAGTCAAAATAAAAATCTTGCCGCACACGAATTTGTTGACAAAACGCTCTGTAAAAAGCGAGAAGAACAGGACATCTCGTTTTTTATAGACATTCGACGCACTTAAAATATTTTTAAAACGATCCAAACACTGTTAAAACGCGCTAGTTTGGTAAAAAATTTCGGTCTTCGAGACTCTTCAGTCGTCCGCCATATTAAAGTTCTGTAAAGAGCGCGAATAAAAAAGCGTAACGAACAAGGGAGTGACCCGCGCATCGCGCTCGCTATTTGGCAAAGCTTTTAACTGAAAACCATGTTCTGCGGAAAATGTTTTTGCCATCGTACTCTGACCATTGCGAATTAATTAAGCTAATTAATCAAAATGAAAATCTTGCCGTACACGAATTTGTTGACATAACGCTCTGTAAAGAGCGAGAAGAATAAGACATCACGTCTTTTATAAACATGCGACGCACTTAAAATAACTTTAAAACGATGTAAACAATGTTAAAACGCGGTAGGTATGATAGCTCATTAACTGTCTCATAAGTCGGCATCTGTTCCTCATCACTCCAAACACTGTCAATCTCTTGCTGTAGTTTGTCTTGAACTTCAGGGTGTGTTGCTATGTGGTGGCATGCGAGGCTGACGGTACCACTGCTTGTTTCATACCCAGCAGCAAGAAACACAAAGCTCTGTGCAATGACTTCTGTGTCAGAAAGCTTCTTGGAGTCTTGGAGAGAAGGGTCATCTGTGGCAGCCAGCATCATATCTATTTATTTATTTATTTATTTATTTATTACAATTCATGGCTAAAATAGAATAAATTACATTACAAAAAAAAAAAATTGTAGACTAGAAATAGCCATAGGAGGTCCGCAAAAGAGTCCTAGACCCCATTCTAGGCGGACCCCCAATGTTCAAATCACATTGAAAAGATTAATAAAAAGATTAATATCCAACATATCCTACAGAATAAAGCGCATGTATTTAACCCCCCGGAAAATTTTGAATGCAAGTTGTCTAAAATGGGCAGAAAATGCATAAAAAAATCGGTAATCCTATGGCAAATCACACAAATGTATATTTAATGGATAACTCATCCGTAACACTGCCATTTTTATCTTAACAAGAGGCTACACTTAGCCTATACTCATGCGCAAGAGACTCTAAGACGCGCGATTGAAGTTACCAATTTTTCTGTGCTCGCTTTTAATATTTAATTTATTGATTCCGATCAAATCCACACTCGTCTATAACTTTCCAAGCTGTGAATTATTTCTGTTACATTTGAAAAGACTACTTAAAAAAATAGGCAGTAGATGACATGCTGTAAAAAGAAATTTGATAATCAATATAAAGATTTAGTTTTCCTGTGTTACTTAATCGCATGCAACCAGTGTAAAATGGGTTATTCCATAAAAATCCCCCCCCCCCCCCCCCCCGACGGATGCAATATTTTTTTACCCCTCCCCCGCCCGGATTTCCCGGCCAGGCCGACCAACCCTCGCACCTTGATTTTTAACCCAGATACCCCCTCCTGCCCGGATGGCCATTAACTTTTGTAGGCCCTAAATAAACAGGAAATCGCATTCGGGAGATCCGGGATTTTTTTAAAGATTTCAAATCTTTGGTGAGAATTGCTATGAATTGGTCAAACATTTTGTAAATAGACGTTGCGTGACGCATTCACTAAAATCTTTCCGTGATTTTAAGACCAAATCGAAATGAAATGTTTCCATAACTTAAAGCTGGTTCTTTAAAAAAATGCTTTGATTTTGCCATCTGTAATAAGTTTTTTCCAAGCTTCACAGTTTCTTCAAAGTGTTGTCGCAAATACACAATTTTGCTTTGTGCAAATTTTATGTCAAATGTAATTTGATATCAAGCTGTTTTTATAATCACTGAATCTAAAATATATTTTCTGTAAAAGGGCAAAACTTTTGAATGAAACTCATATTTCCTTGAATGAAAATGTCTTTCCTTTGATTAAAAGAGTCAAACACTTTTCATAATTCAGTGATTTTCTGCTTCTGGAAGTCTTGGCGATATATTGTATCCTAATTACTGCGAGGAACCGGCTAGCGTCTGCGAAAATATAATAAACATCACAAAATAATTCAATTCAGCAACCTATTTTTATTATACTTTCTAAAATCGGCGACTTTTCCTGTGTAATAGAATGCCAATCTTATCCGGAAAAATGATTCGTATAATAATGCTTTCGCTAATAAAAAAAAAACAGTTCTGAATGGTCAAAGATACAGAAATGAAATGCTGGCGGCGTTTGAATCATGAGTTCGGATAGCTCATGGTCTGCTAACAAACACTTCGATTCACAGCTCGATTTTTCACTAAAACCTTTTTCCAAACCACGAAAATACCTAAAATAATATTTGAAAACAATACTTGGCCACATTTGGTGAAAGCTGTGCTTGGTAAAGCAGTAAAAATAACGAGAAAGCTCCGTTTACCTTTTCCACGAATCCAAAGCGCGCACGTACAAACAGAACTGCCTTGACAATCGAGTCGTCTAATCCGAAGCTATCAGAACTGTCTCATCGTACAGCAATCGGGTGAACTTGGCACAACTTCGCGCTTCGGAAAGTCGGACTTACTTACGCAGGTGACAGCATAGTGGTTACTAGTAACCTAGTAACCACAAAAAGCAATAAAGTCAGTAAAAATCTACATTAATATGACACGCATTCCCTAATCCACAGAAGTCCAGTCCCAAAGTCCAGATGTTTTATTAAATCTGATGGGCTGAAGTAACGACGCTGTTTTGCCGTGTGTTTCTATTGTTCTTTCTTGAAAAAAAGTCTTGAAATTACTCACCACAGGCAGCGAGGACTGCTCCGATACAGACATTACAAAGAATCGGCAGTAAAACGGGAAATAAATTGCGAGTGCGAGAGATCGATGTTTGACATTTTTGCCTCGGAAGAACTCTGATTAAAAATAGCTCTTAGTTTTTTCAGAATCGCGACAAATTCGGCTTCAAGTTGTATGCTGTGTATAAAAGGAACGTTCACCTCTGTGGGAGAAATACAGGACTGACTTATACACCAATAAGACCAAATGACGGAAAATGTTTGTCATGCGCATGCGTATCAAACATTTGTTTTATACTTCAATGTACCATAAGAAAAGAAGCAATTTAAATTTTAAAAATTTAAACAAGATAAGAAGACGTCCGACATGGAGAATTCAGTCATCGTACCTGCAAACCACGTTACTATTGAATGTTTTATAAATGAAGGCTATACCACAATGAAGCCAGTCATTGTTGTGAAGATAATATATACCTGACGTGAACATTACTGATGTGAGTTGGGTTGTAGGAGACGCTGTCGTGACACTTCAGTAACGATGTTTTGCCGGAAGTGAGAGTAGCCGGAAGTCACTAAACCGGAAGTGTAAAAATCAAAGCTGTGAACCGGAAATACACAATTTAAAATATGCGTGAATAAATTTGCATGCAAAATCGTGACACAAAAAATAAAAAGAATAAAAAGAAAAACGAAGCCCATTTTATAACTCATGCCGCTACGCGCATGAGTAATAACCCAACATGTCCGTGCATCGCAAGCTCAACTTAACAAACACTGGCAGAAGCTTTTTCAACACCTACTAACTTAATTACAGACCTGAGCCTTTTTTTAAACATTGTAACAAACACAAAAAACAAAATAACCGCTCCTGAAGGAGCTACTGATAACAGCTGAGAATCATGACATTTCGATAACATTAAAGATTTAAGTCAGTTTCCTTAAAGCTACCGAAATTCTTTTTCGATTATCATGACAACCAACAAACTCATTAGCGACGTCAAGAAGGGAAAGTTTGGTCAGGTTGCTAAACATCTCTTGCTTCATTGTAAAATGGAGTCAGGTTTTCAATCTTCGAGCAAAAAAAGAAAAAAAAGATTGTTCGTCGGCTGTGCCGGTTACCCGGTTTATTCAGAAGAACTTTTTCTTACAGACAGTAATGTTTGTTCAGTTTTAATCGCGTCTACTCAATCTAGTATTGGTTATTTCTATTTTTCGTTGAGAACAAGAACAAAAAGCAGATTTTAACAACAAAACGTTTTGAAATGTCCATTTAAAGATTTGTATCTTAAAAGTGGGGGAACTTAAGCTCCCCCCCCCCCCCTCCCCTGCACAGTGCCTGTACAGGTAAAAAGATTGTTGTGAGAATTGCGTTGTGAGAGACGCATGACCATTTGCTATGTATCGATCCTCCTTTTGAACTACTAAAAGAGAAATAAGTGCTTATGTACAGCTATTTATTTAAATTGAATTAGAAATATATGGTACCTTTCTTGGTGAATCTCCAAATCCTGGCCACAATTTCCTCTGCCATCTTGATTAGCGGCATAATCTTTGACTGCCAAATACTGGGAAATTTTTCAATAATTTTTAGCCCAAATGGTAGCACAGATGCTACTCCGAGTCAGGGCTTTACGAGCTATGCTAATGAATGGATCATTGGGATTTTCTTGGGAGTTTGCTTGGAAACCAAATACTGATAAAAGAATCACATCCATTGTCAATGCCTGTGAGTATCTGCAACATAAAGTAATATTAGACAATTGTAAGCAATTATTTACATCAAGAGAACATCTATGTTCTCTTGTTTACATATATTTTTTCCAAGTTTTTTTTTCAGAAAGTGATTTACATTATGTCTGCCTCATGATTCTAGGGGTTCAGTGTAGAAGTCTTGCTAACACGCCATTTCCACTTTAAGAAAACTATTGGCTGTGCTGAGTGCCTGGGGGTTAAGGTAAAGTCTCACACGAGCCATGGATGGCCCACACGGCCGGAGCTTAACCCGGTTTCTGTAGCATGAAGCAACTAGGAATATTACTACTCCCCCCCTGGATGGGATGCTAGTCCATCACAGAGTTACCCCCCAGCATTTTGTCGGCGGTACCCATTTATATGCTAGTCCATCACAGAGTTACCCCCCAGCATTTTGTCGGTGGTACCCATTTATATACGTGGGTGGAGAGAGACAATGTGGAGTAAAGTTTCTTGTCTAAGGAAACAACACGACGGCAAAGATCAGGCTCAAACCACTGACCTTCAGGTTGAAAGTCTGATGCGCTAACCACTAGACCACCGCGCCTCCCGGTGTTTAAGTCCTCCCATAAATGAATTTAAAAATTGGTTTTATTAACTGAGTTGATAAGGTAAATGTTGGCTACTGAAAAAGATTCAAAATGCTGACGTTCTCAAGCACTAGCTATCAACTAAGTAGATAAAACCAAATTTTCCCTGGGGAGGTATTCTCATATATAAGCTATATGTGTATGTGCTGCTGTGAAGGGTATGGTTTTCAAGCTGTTTAGTCTGGGATAGGGTATAGAAACCAGAGAGTTTTGGTCTAGAATAGGGTATCATTTGCCGGTAAACTGATCAGTGGTACGAAGAATTAAGTCTAGAATAGGAATTGAAACTCGGAAGAGAAAGAGCCTTCCCTAAACAGAAATAAAAATGTTGTGGCAAACATTGTTGACAGATGGTTTTCTAGTAAAAACACTATGGTTCTACATAATGGCTTAGATATGCGAAAAATAGCACGTCTGGGATAGCGTAGGGATTTTCATTGTCTAGTCTAGGCTTGCAAAATCAGCTGAACATGGTCTGTTAAAGGGTATGGGTTTCAGAGTCCCAGTGGCACAACCCCACCCAAAAATATACAATGACAGAGTTGCCCCTTACATGAATAATTTTGTACATTTACTTGACAATATTGATGCTTTTTTGTTTGTCTACAACCTCACTAAGTTTCTTCGTCATAGTATCGCAGCAGTCATTTATTAGAGGAATCATCTGCTTCATCTTCAGAGCACTAAATGCTGGAGTCAATGTATTTCGGATGCGTCTCCATTGTTCTCTCTTTGCTCTGGTCAACATGCTGGCAAGAGGTTCTGGGGGTGTGACAATTTGATATAACAGACAGAGGAAATTACTGTGTTAGAAAAACTTTGAAATCCTGGCACACAACGGCAACTAACGACATGGACAATAACCCTTGCCCAATACCAAGGGGCCTGCATTACTGTGCCTTTCGATAACATGCGGACTCTGAAATTCAAAACCCAACTCAAAATTTGCGTTTTACACTGCTGTCAATCATCTTAGCTTACCTCTCAGGAAACAGACTTTCACCTCAGTACGTTCAAAAGGTGACGTCCGTGCATTATGATTGGTAGATTTAGATCCATTTTGTTTGTTTCTTTTTTACATGGTCCGTTGGCTTTCGTATTAATTATGATTGACGGCAGGGAATTACGCAACCGTTGGTGGAGATTTGAATTTCAGAGTCCGCATGTTATTGAAAGGCGCAGTAATTCGAACAGATTTGTTATCACTTTTTTAAAATTAGTTTCTGCAACTTCATTTGTTTGGAGCAAGTTATTAACTTTGCAGTTTGATGACCATGAGAAATTCTCCTATCCATGGCCGGTAACGAGAATTAGTCAGCTAAAACAACTCAACCAATCGATTGGCCTGTTCCAGGCGTTCAGTTTGTGGGGCGCAAAAGAAAAATCGGGCGCAGAAGAAAAAAACGAGGGGAGGCTGGGGAGAGAGGGCGAAAGTTTCTTCGCCTCTCCCGCAGTCTTCCCTCGAGCTGACCCTAGCGCGGCGCGGCGCTTGTCGCTGCTCCCCACCATCTAAACGCCTGGAAGAGGCTACCAATCGATAAGCTCTTCGTTTGACTGATTTCATTCATCTGTTCAGCATGCACTCTCTTTGCTCTCCAATTATGACCACCTAGTCGAATGGGCCAGAAAAGTATAATTTTGTCTTCATTGGATCTGAGAAGTCTATTCTTATAGTAAGTGTCCATTTAATACAGGTTTTGAAAAATAAAAACCACCATTTCAGTCAACTTTTAGGTGTCCGTGTCTGCTATTAGAGGTGTCCATTTAATACAGGTATTCTTTCAGTAAACATGGGAACAAAATTTGGGAGTTTAGTTACTATCCTCTTAATTGGGGGTGTCTGCTTAAAATGCACATGAAGTGAAATTTCACTACCATTTTTTTGATAATCTGAAAATAGGTGTTTTAAGAATTATTTTGATGGATAAATAAGTCACTTGAAGTGGTGGGAACATATTTTAACAAGCGACGCAAGTTGGGCATATTAGACAAGGACCTGGGTTCTAGTGACGTCATTAGTGTGTTTACAACTGAGTGCGTCACTTGTTTTACAGTGGAGTTGGCAACTTCTGGTAGGATTTTTTCGATTAAATATGTTTGAAAGCGACACATATTTTAGCCCCGGGTTCGTCCCCTTCTCCGCCAGGTTTTGTTGTGATCGAACACACAAATGACGTCACAAATGCATTGTTTGTACCTTTTTGGCCGTGCTCAAAATGTCGCAAATTTCAGGCCCCGGTGGGAGTTTTCCAACCACTAAAAATAGTGGATCCTCTTCGCGCAAACTGAAGAGGAAAACGACTGAAAATGAAAGGTGATAGAAAACAACATAAAACCCTAAAACAAAATGGTAGTGAAATTTCACTTCATGTGCACTTAAAGGGTTTAACTGTACTACACTACGGGTTCATATGATTTAACCCTTTCACTCCCAGAGTCAATTATGGAGACATGTCAGTAGTGTGGTTCTAACTTTTGAGTCTGTGGATGAAATCCTATGGTGTGACCATTCAAATGAAACCTCTTTGGCTGTACTTTTGCATGGTACCATTTGTTTTTCAATATTTTATAAAATGAAATTTAGAATTTTTCTTGATTTCCGACGTATGGCACTCTTGGGAGTGAAAGGGTTAAAGTTAAGACCCCCTGTGGTCTGACCTATATTGGCCTTGCATTTTGGGTGGTCAACCGTACCTACATCAATATTCGTATAATTGGGCGCTGTATTAAATATCAAATTTTGATAAGCTTGTTTATATAGCGCTTAAATTACATCACTTTAAAAATTACATCACTTACAGGGCGATCAGTAAAAGTGTCGAATTCCCTGACGAATATATCTTTCAGTACTCTGGATTCCCTACCACCAAACATGGGGTCGGACCAAAAAAATACATCTTAAAAACGTTGCCATATCGAAGATAGTACTCGTGGACTTGTAGATGGAGTTGATTCTTGTGCCGAATGGTATCCACTATGTTACCCAAAAATGGCACATACCTAGGCCCTGGAATATCTCCGTACCGACTTCTCAATGAACGATATGGAGCAATGCCCCAGCAATACAGAACAAGGCAAATGGCAGAACCAATTAGAATTGTGGTCCATTGCTCGGTGCATGCTTGTAGAAATTCTGCAAACGACATGTTTCCATGCGGTGCAAAATATTCAAGCTGAAACTACACTTATTCGACCATCTTGGCCACAATATAAGCGTACGTATAGCCTTTTTAATTTGCATGATTTCGCCACGTTGTATAAACAGAATTTTCGCGACACGTTAATTTCGCGAATTTCGCGATTTAAAAAAAATGAAAAAAAAAGTGACGCGAACAATAAGTGTCGCGAACATAACATGACGCGAAAATTAAGTGACTCCCCTTATGTCAATAACCAAGAAAGAATGAGTTTATTACCATTGAAAAGTTTACAAAATCATATTTTTAACTATTCTGTTGATCTATATCAAGACATTTAGACAAATAACTCGCGAGACTTGTACATATGTTTCTAAACGGCACTGTGTTACTAAACAGCATCATTTTTTCTTCGGAGCCGAACATTGAATATTGAATATTGTGGTCAATAATTAGTCAAGACCAATAATTTACGAACAAGAATGAACTGCTTTGTTGTTACTGTTGACATATAGTCCAGCCGTTGCGTTTTTGTTGGTAATTTTGACGTTATTGCTGACCTTTGATAAATTCGTTTTATCTAATTCAAGCACATGTTAAATAACATTGCTAAGGAAATAAATTGTGTCTTACTCGATAACGCGAAATTTAAGTGATTCAAAATACAAAATTTTGGCAAAATCGCGAAATTTAAGTGTCGCGCAATATGCACACCTCAAAATCGCGAAATAAACGTGTCCCGAAATTTTTATGTAACAAGGTATATTTTACCGTGGCCACCTTTCCGCAGCGAACAATGAGGGCGAGTTAGGCAAGGCGAGAGACTGGTAAAGAAGACAAAACTACGACTGACTAGGGAGGGGGACAGGGGAGGCGGGAGGGGGGGGGGGGGGGTGAAGAAGATAAATATTTTAACTTGCCTTCTCCCCTAGATCAGATACGCCACTGAGACCAGATGGGGTATGGGGTCCAAATTGGGGTCCAGAAAGTAGTCGAGAGGGTGGAGAGGGGTGCTTGGGGGGGGGGTGGCATGCCCAACCACTTGGACGGCAACACTGTAATACAGTTGCAAATAAAATACAAAAAATATGAACAGATCTACCTGTGCTATGAATGTTGACGTTAAATGTACAGAAATCGCGTTACAAAATCCGCAAAATATTTAGCGGTCCGACGATAAATCATTGAGTCCGTTTCAAAAATTCATGATTAGTGCCATTCTTGTCCCCAGACCTCTCCCTGTTTTGCACATCTGAATCAGACTCGTTCCAGTCTCAGTTATCGCAAATGCAGTCTAAAAAGTTGTGCATTTCTGTCCGCCCTCTCAGCTTCCGATACGTTTTAAGGTCAATAACCTGACTTACCGTAACGTATTTTACAGCCAAATTTGAAACTTTTAACTTGCACTTCCTGACAGCATGGGTTTTTCGGACTCTCTGCAAGCGTTTGGAGATCCGTGGCAAACATTGTTAATAGCATCAGCCATCTTCCTGATTTTGTGGGGTATCTTTCGTTTCCAAAAGCAAAGGACTCGATACGGAGATCTTCCCGGACCATTGCCTTTGCCTTTCTTGGGAAACATTGTGGATTCAATAAGGTATAAGGGACAAATTCACCTGCAAATCGACGAGTACTACAAGAAATACGGCAACGTGTTTACGATGCGTTTCTTTGGCCCATATCAATGTCTGGTAGTGGGAGATGCGGAGATCTTGAAAGATATCCTTGTCAAGGAATTTGATTCTTTCAGCGAACGACCTGTAAGTTTTGCTTCATTTTCATTCTCACTAATAGCAGGCTCTTTATCGCATCCGGGGTACAGGGTTATAATTAAACTTCAAAAACTCATTAATAATTCATAAGGCCATTACCCAATCAAATGGTAGATAATACATCACGTGCAGTGACTTTATATCGATAAACCTCATCCTTATTAGTATGCGGTGTTTTATCAGATATAAAGACACTGCACGGGACTTATGAATATTAATTAATTATCAACACAGAAACTGACACAACAAATGGTGACTTTAACTTTTTTTTTCAGTACTGTTTTACGATATGTAGCTTTTGCCAATCTATATGGAATCTTCTCCAACCAAATAAGCAACCAAAAGTTTAGCAAGTAAGCCGTTATTTGAATCACCCCAGGCCCAGGTGTAAATTGGTAGGAAAGCGAGTGGTTCAGAGATGCCAGCTGCTTATTTCTACTCGTTCAATGCCAATGAATAAAAATTGTTAGACATATTATGCACCGTACCTGTCAACTTTGGTATAGCATTTTTCATGGATTAGTTTTTTCCTCAGAACTTTAAAATCCCAAAAATTTCGACAGTTGCCGGGAAGCCATGGTCACCTCGTTGAAGCCAGTGTGGCACATGTGCTGTATGCTAATCAGTCTACTTGTTTTTCTCGTATGCTAATATCCTCTTTGCACAAAAAGCACATTTGTTTGATCTCCGTAGGGACACGCTTTTGGCGGTTCGTGTTTGAAGCCGTTCAAAACACTCACAGCACGTGTTTTATCAAGTCTAAAAATTCTTGCGCTTCGCGCTCGAATTTTTAAACTTGATAAAACACTGCTGTTCGTGTTTTAAACATTACATAATGAGCGAGTCTTGTGCTGTCTGGGGATGGAACCGGGGGGGGTACTCTGTATATTTTTAGGTGGGGGTGTGCCGCTGTGACTCTGAAACCCTTACCCTATACCAGACCATGTTCAGCTGATTTTGCAACCCTATACTAGAATAGACACCAAAAATCCCTACATTGTTGCCACAATGATTTGATTTCCGTTTAGGCAAGGCTCTTTCTCTTCCGAGTTTCAATTCTTATTCAAGACTTAATTCTTCATACCACTGATCAGTTTTCAGCAAATGATGCCCTGTTCTTAAGACCAAAACTCTCAGATTTCTGTACCCTATCCCAGACTAAACTGCTTGGAAACCATACCCTTCACAGTGGCACATACCCATATAGGTTAAATATGAGAGTATCCCCCACCCCTAGGGAGGGAGCCTGGCATAAATTTCTGGCCTTTAATGTGCATGCTAAATTATAAATCAACACATTGATATACTGCCCAAATATGGTCAAAAAGTTATCGATATATGCTGTGTCTACATGATGTATATCCAACGATGGAGGTAAATTTAACATTTTGACAAGGGAATGCAAAAATGACGGAGTCATCACAGACTGGCATCGATATTTTTTCTTCAAACTGTGCTTTGTTCTCAATGTGTTGAATTACAGAACTATTATTGCACTCAAGCTTGCGTGATATCGCCTAATTAGGCGATATCACGCGCGCTTTCGCGCTATAATAGTTAAATGTACACAATATGTAAATTTCAACAATGTTCCTAATTAAATCATCAATGTTTCGGCAAGGCCCACCTTACAGAGGTGTCCACGTTAAGAGAGTTGACTGTATAAGACATATTATGTCACAAATGTGCACTGATTCTTGTGAGCATAAAAACGGCACGTCTTAATTAAATCGTAGTCAAAGGATATACCATACCCCAAGAAGGCATGTCAAGGGCTGCATACTCACTGGATGAGGTGGTACACTGATGGTCAAAGTATCTCATAGTTCCCTCTTTATTCCCAAAGTCAGTGATAAAGATATGTGATATGTTCCAAACTTTTTAGTCTGTGGACGGAATCCTATGGTGTGACCATTCAAAGGAAACCTCTTAGGCAGTACTGTTGCATGGTATCATTCGTTTTTCAATATTTTACACATTAAAATTTGGGATTTTTCTAGAATTATTTAGATTTTTGGCACTTTTAGCTTGGGAGTTATAAGGGTTAAAGGTGTCCAAGATAAAGACTCCAACCTTTACAGGGATGTGCCGCTAGGACAGGGTATGGTTTTTGGCTTTTTTGTCCTGACTGGAGTATATAATTTAACGTAAGTTTGTCCTAAACAGGGTCTGAATCGGTCCTGAAGAGGGTATATAATTTAACGTAAGTCTGTCCTAAACAGGGTATGGTTCCAGTTGTGGTTTTTAATTGTCCTAGGCAGGGTCCTAAAATAGTGGGTGTTGTCCTACACAGGGTATGTATTGTTGTTTCCTTTTTTGTCCTTAACAGGGTTAGGGTCTTAGACCTCAGTGGCACCCCTACAGCTAAATGTTGGCCAAGTACCCCCCCCCCCCCCCTCCCCCGGGGATAAAGACGCTCCCTTGTAGATCAAAGTACCTGCAATCTAAAGTGATCGAAAAAGTTTTGTCTGTTTCTTGAAGTTACTCTGACATACATTCAAACATTTCATTTAGAACTTTGTAAAGCTTCCTGAACCACTTGCAAGTATGATGAACAGAGCGGAGAGAGATAAATGGAAACGTATCAGAAATACGCTAACTCCAGCATTCAGTGCCCTGAAGATGAAACAAATGATTCCCCTGATGAATGACTGTTGCAACATTTTGATGAGGAGGCTTCATGAGGTCGCAGGCAAACAACAAAGTGTTAACTTTGTCAAGTACATGTTTTTAGTCAGTGTTTTTGTTGTTGTTTTAAATATTTTTTCATCTTACTTTTGCTGCAGTCATTGTTTTTAATACAAATGTTTCACAACTTTTTGACATCTGTGCCTTCTGTTCCAACTAAACTAAGCACAAAATTATGTAAACACAAAACACTCGCGTAAAGCCATGCTGTGACCCTCGGCACATCAATAAAACATCCAAGTGAAAAAATTTCAATGATCAGCTCAGGAAATTACTGGCCTACTTTTGCACAGCACTTTTATATGCTTCACTAAACAACTTCAAAATCATCAACTGATGCTACGAACTATGAAATCCACTCTCATTTTTCATATAACTGTCAGATGGTTGTTGCATTGTTTTACAGATTGCAAAAAGCTCTCACGATGGACATCATCCTTTGTGCTGCATTTGGTCTTCAAGCAAATTCCCAAGACAATCCTGATGATGCAGTTATTGAAGCAGCTCATAATGCCTTAAATCGAAGTACTTTTCAGAACATTCTTCTTTTTGCACTGTCTATTCTGCCATTTGGGATGAAAATTTTGGAGAAATTTCCAGGTGTGTGGATGTCAAATATCACACCACTAACCCAGATGGCAGAAGATATAGTCGCTGTAAAGAGATCAGGAGATGGGGAATCGTCCAGAAAGGTAATAAATATGAGAACATTTGGAAATTATACAAGTATTACATGTTGTGTCAGCTTTGTCCGTGACTCCCAAGAGTGCCAAAAATCAAAATTTATGAAAAAATCACATTTCATTTTGTAAAATATTGACAAACAAATGGTACAGTGAAAAAGTACTGCCAAAGAGGTTTCATTTGAGTAGTCACACCATAGGATTTTGTTGACAGACTCAAAAGTTAGAACTATGTTATATGTCTCCATAATTGACAATGGGAGTGATTAAGGGTTAAAGTCTATCTCCAGAGTAAAGGTCACTGCACACACAAGGGAACTTTTAAAGTTGCAAATACTTAAATGTAGCATGGGTAAGTTTCAATTTGTGTTTTAACCACTTATCTCCCAAGAGTGCCAAAAATCAAAATTCAAGAAAATTAACTAAAATTTAATGGACTATACCATGCAAAAATACTGCCAAAGAGGGTTTTATTAAATTGGTCACACCATAGAATTTTGTTTGACAGACTCAAAAGTTAGAACCACACTACATGTCTCCATAATTGACTCTGGGAATTAAAGGGTTAACATCAACAGAAATATATAAAAGCAATGTTTCAAAGACATCTTGACTTCATTTTCAAGTTTTAAATAATGGTTAATTTTGAAGTAAATACTTATACCAAGAATGTTTGAAAGGTTGCCATAGAATAATTTATAGGTGTCAACAATTGAATGTGCATTCAAAGAAAATTTATATGATATTTTAGCATAAAATAATAGTTAATGTTAGAAAGCAACATCAAATCTGAGCCCACAATCACCTCTGCAGCCTCATCTCACATGTTGCTCCTTATTTGGCACTTCCCTTCCTTATTTGGCTCAAGTCAATGAAACGGGTTAAATTATGTGACCTTTCTCAATCACCCTCATCTCAGAAGGCTGCAAGTTACTCCGCAGCAAAATTGATCAGAATTCAAAATAGAAGTCACGGGCCTTAGTAACTAAGCCCTCCGTCTAGTGCTGGCTCAAAATAGCCCACCAATTCGTGGGTCGTAGAAGCAGTTTATCTAACACCTTAGCATGGACGTTGAGCGCCCACCATCTAACTCGCAGCCTCGAACACGCGGCGCTGCTCCTTCAGCCAACTCTGCCGGAAAAAAAAGGGATTTGCATATCCCACACAGAAAACACATGAAAACTATCCATGAGGATCCACCGCCAGCTCCTGCCGAAACGATCGCTATTGCCGGCCCAAATCTTCCCCGCGAGACTCTTCATAATGGCGACCAAGAATTGAAGGGGGCGTTCCTTCAAACCCAGCGGAGCTGGCTCATTTTATAATCGGCATGATCGTGGATGAGCACGATGTCTCCGAGGGATCATCATTTACCTTACAGAGAACCAAGAGGCCAAACACATTTACCAAAACATTCTGGATCACCGCCTCATTCCCGTTCCAGCTCTTGACGACGACATGGTCAGCAGCATGGCCGTCCATTGCATCGAAAGCCAGGTCCTGTGTTTCTATATGTTTTAATTTTATTTGTGATTAAGCTTATATTGTTATGTCTTTGTGCCATTTTTTCCCATCGCTCTTTTGTCAGTGCTATTTTACCTTTGTTTCTGTATTTCGCGTACCCCTTTCTACCAGCCACGTGGCACTTTCGCCTTTAGTTTGCGTACATTCATATCACATTCCTTGTGTTCTGCCGGTTTTCTTCGCGATTCTTCGCTTTTGTTTCCATATCTATACCTACATGTACATATCATTTGTCTTCAGTTCGAGTGAGTTCACGCTAGTTTTTAGTTGGTTACTGGCGATTTGGACTATGTGCAGCTATGTGTGACGCAAATTTAAGCAGATTAAAAGATTTTGTTCGATATGTTTGTTTATTAACAAGAATCCGTGCCCAGTTTGAACTCTTGGCGTCTTTATTTAAAAAAAAACAAAAAAAACCAGTGCATTATTTAGTGCTTTGAGTGCTTTTGCGGAGAAACACTGACACTTGATATCACGTAGTTTTTAATAAACTGACCAAAGGTCACTCCTATCTAAAGTACAAACTATCACGTAGCCTTTTTCATAAACCAAAAGGTCACTCCTATCTAAGTACAAACACTTACACTACTCATTCTACCTCGTTGGCGCATTATGCCACGAGTAATAACAGCTGAAAGAAGTAGTATGGTGTCGGATTTATCCCCGCTAAACATTTGCTTGTATTTTGTTGCGATACGAAAGAAACAGCGTTACAGCTGCGTTACATTCTTTTTATACAGTGACGTATATTTCCGGTTCGTGAACTGCGGAAATGGAGGAACATTCGACTGAAGTCATAAGCGAATAACATCGAATATTTGACATAGAGAAAAAACCAGCTAGCAGCACAGATAAAGATAATGTGATTCAAACATGAGCATACTCAATCGTCAATAAATCTGAACAATCCTAAACAAATAACACAAACTTACCATGTTGCGAGACCGTAGCAATGATTAAGCATACAAGAAAACAAAGGAACACCGTGATGTGGCCGTCTAATATTTTTACCACTGAAAACAGCATCAACAGCAAGCACAAATGGGCAGTCATAAGTGACAGGGAAGATTGCTGGATCCGTACAGAAATCACAGCCAACCATTATTTCACCTGTGACCTTCATTAACCTCATTTTATTTTATTTATTTATTTTTTGTGTTATATCCCTGTTATCTCACAGCATTGAATATTATTTATTTATTTTCTTTTTTTGTTTGCAAACATGTGCCATCCATAAATCTGCTCCCTGGGCCTACAATTCCAAAAGTCTGGTCCTTGTTATCCAGTGGACATCTCCCAACAGCACTGAGTGGCTGGCTCATAAACGCTGGAAATTAGTGTACAACACTGACCATGCCGCCAAGACGTAGCTGTCCATCAACAGTCAGAAGTGGTGACCTTGCCTTGGACCCTGCAGAGATCTTGCTTTCTACAGTATTCTTACAGTAGCTAGGCATATTTTTGTATCTTCTGGTACCTGATTGCCCCGAGCTCTAGGGGTGGCGAGCCTGCATTTTCTGGGAGTATACATTCCCTTATTTTTTCCCACTGGGTTTTTTAAGGGTTTTCGTGACAGGCGGGCGAGCAATTGAATCAGTACCAGCCCATCACAAGGTTCACACAACTTGGGAACTAAACATCATGCCTTATATTATTTTATCTTCTTTTTATTTATTCTTAATTTTTTGAATTTCAAATTTTCTTAAGCAAACATTCAGTATTTCAGCAACCGATTTTGATTATCGGGTACCGATAACCTAGTTCTCCCACTAGCTCCGAGAATGTAGTGATCTCTTCCTCTTTTGAACGTGAGCGGTTTCTCTGCAAGTAACCGCACCTTTTCCAACACTTCTGTGTGAACTTTGTACATGGGATTTTTCTACTTAGTGGATTAGCCAGAATCGTTTTGAAAGTTTGCGGTCCCATAATGTATACTTAGGGCATAAAGGTATTACAGGACCCCAGATCTGACATAAGACCCCAGATCTGACATAAGACCCCAGATCTGACATCTCACGCCAACCACATCTGTGCACCCCACTTTTGTCGAGGTTGTCATAAAAAAAGTGCAAAACTGACCCTTTCCAGAAGCCTGCCATGCTCAAACTTTTCTTAAAGTTCCTCAGACCTGCCTCTCCAGATATCCTAGCTAGAGAACACTGTATAAATGTCTCGCATATTTTGCGAACACTAGGATGTCTCATTGTCCTGCCATAGAGGCTATATTTAGTTTATTTTGGTTGACAATTCTTGGCTTGCAAGTGACATCATATAAACAAAACAAAAATAGAATAAGAGTTGCGGGTTAATTCTTGTAACGTATAGGGAGTCCAATCTTTTGTGATGAGAATTCTCGCTCCATACAATTTTACTAAAAATGGCTAATGTCTCTACAATTCCATAAACATTTTGGATGCTCCTGAATTTTGATTGACATGTTATGACGTAAGTGCAAGCCAAGAATATCCGGTCACATTACCTACCCTTCCCCTTACTCCCCTCTCTCCCCATGCAGTTGTGTTCACTCCATTCCACATTTGGGGCATGCAACGTCTGCTCCCAGCCTTTGCTGCATGGTGGAGATAGGGCCTTAAGGGTTAGCTCAGTGCGACAGCGGCCTTCGTACACTGTACCCCTAATAATGTGAACTATTATAAGTCGGCATCTATACCCCTCAATCATTGATCAAGGTTTACTTGACACCCTCACATGGAGAGCATCCTCAATATTCATAGGTTTCTAGGTTCGGTTACAGTATGGCCTAGGGCTTCGCACAGGGTACTTCTCGTTCCACTCGGCGCTTTGGGCGGGGAATTGCTGCCTGCGGCACCCCTTCAGCCCTGTGCTGAAGCCCCGTCAGGGAGGGGGCATACGATACTTGCTGGACTGGGTTAACTTGGCCCCAGGACATTACCCCAGCGTCGGTGCCCGCCTTGCAGTACAGGCATGAGGCACCCCCTCGGCATGGCGCCATGTGCCGAGGCCCCTCATCTGGTGGGTTTATCCGGTCGGTGGGTTCTATCCGAGCCTTGCCAGTATATTCCCTGCCCAATTTACGCCCACAAATGAGTGTTGTCTTTTATTGCGTGTCGAAACATTAAATGATATTTTAGCATAAAATAATAGTTAATGTTAGAAAGCAACATCAAATCTGAGCCCACAATCACCTCTGCAGCCTCATCTCACATGTTGCTCCTTATTTGGCACTTCCCTTCCTTATTTGGCTCAAGTCAATGAAACGGGTTAAATTATGTGACCTTTCTCAATCACCCTCATCTCAGAAGGCTGCAAGTTTCTCCGCAGCAAAATTGATCCCTCCCGCCCTCCCATACTTATTCATTGCCTATGCTATAATTGCTCCGTTACTTAGACCTTAGTCGCTTACTAAGTTTGATTGATGGAAAACTTTTACTCATTAAGTCTTATCAATAAAGTAAGGGCGGGGAATTGCTGCCTGCGGCACCCCTTCAGCCCTGCTCTGAAGCCCCGTCAGGGAGGGGGCATACGATACTTGCTGGACTGGGTTAACTTGGCCCCAGGACATTACCCCAGCGTCGGTGCCCGCCTTGCAGTACAGGCATGAGGCACCCCCTCGGCATGGCGCCATGTGCCGAGGCCCCTCATCTGGTGGGTTTATCCGGTCGGTGGGTTCTATCCGAGCCTTGCCAGTATATTCCCTGCCCAATTTACGCCCACAAATGAGTGTTGTCTTTTATTGCGTGTCGAAACATTAAGTTAAATGTGTGTAATCTGTGGCGCTGCATTGGAGGTGAAGTCAGTGAAACATGAAAAATTGGTTTAATCAGATACAAGTTGATATGGTCATAGTTAATAGACCAAACTGGTTATGATCGAAGCTCAACAAATTTCAAAAAGAATTTACAAAGCTGCTTTGTTTTATGTTGAACGAACCGTGACAGTGCACATTGTTTTGTTTAACATGTGAGCCCAAATGTTTCTACTGGTCAGTTGCTCATATGCATTTCAATACCTTTTGTGTTTTGTGCACGGTCAAGGCAAATGAACAAAAGAAGTGGAGAACAAAAACATATAACAATGGACTGACTGAGTTTCATAACCAGTTTATTCTATTAACTATGATATGGTTAATTGGCCACCAGAAAAAAAATCAAAAGAACTGAAACATGCACTCTTGATCCCCACGGAGTCAACAAATGCTTTTCATTCAACTAATTTATTCTTGTTTTTCTCTACCATTTTTTCATCAATAGTGTACATGTAGGTCCACCATTTGATATACAAACTATACACTCGCAACTAATTCCTTGATTTGCTCTGATTTAAGCAAGAGTAACCCTAACCCTAACCCTAAAACCAAATTTATAAATTTATTAGGCTTCAAGAAATATTTCACAAGAGAGCATTTCATCAGGATTTCCAAGACTGCAGGAGAGTAATATGAAAAAGCATAGCTATTAGCAGAGTTTTTTGGGGGACAAAATTTAAGGCGTTGGAGATCAAGTGTCTTCTCAAACATCATAAACTAGAGAGAGTGAAGGAATAAAATCAACAAAATTTATTCTGTCATGCTTTGTGTCCAAACTACCACCAGCCTAATATCTTTGTTCTAACTTGATGAATTTAAAAATAAGTCTGAGAATGATTTTACAGTTCATTTTGTTTTAAAATCTCTGTTAAATTATGCTAGGACATGTTGGATATGATGCTTGCTGCAGCAGATGACCCTTCTCTTCCAGACTCCAAGAAGCTGTCTGATATGGAGGTCATTGCGCAGAGCTTAGTGTTTCTCATTGCGGGGTTTGAAACAAGCAGTACTACCCTTAGCCTGGCTTGCCACCACATAGCAACACACCCTGAAGTTCAAGACAAACTACAGCAAGAGATTGACAGTGCATGGAGTGATGAGGAACAGATGCCGACTTATGAGACAGTTAATGAGCTGCGTTATCTCGACATGGTGATCTCTGAAACACTTAGGCTCTACCCACCAGGTCAGGCAATGTGATTGGTAAACTGTTAAAATTGACATGACGTGGGTGATCTTCATTGTCAATGTTTTTCTGATACCTTTTTTTGTATTAAGCCAGAAAAATCCCAGGGGGTACTCCCTATAATGGGCTATACGGGGATGCTCTGCCCGAAAGGGGTACCTTTTTGAGGCTGGAGGTATTTGAAAGGGTAGGGATTTCACGAGTTGAAGTATATGAAAGGGTAGGGATTTCACGAAGTATAGGAAAACCGTAGGGAAAACACGAGTTGAAGTATAAAAATGTAGGGAAAACTGCCATTTAAGTATTATAAAAAGCGCCTTTCAAAATATAACAAACAGACGCACATAAATGCTATATGAAAGGGGTACCATTTTCAGTGAATGGTATATGAAAGGGGTACCATTTTCAATGAAAGGTATATGAAAGGGGTACCATTTTCAATGAAAGGTATATGAAAGGGGTACCTTTTCTGTCAAAAACGGTATATGAAAGGGTAAGGGTTTCGACCTCGGGGCGGAGCATCCCCGTACAAAACTTTGTTGAGTACCCCCCTCCCCCGGGAGAAAAATATGCTGACAGGAACAATTTTTAAGAACAATTAGTACCTCTAAATGTAAAAATTAATGTGAGCCACATCCACACTTCCATAAAACAGGTTTATGGTACATTTTAGGGGTTCTTTTCAAAATTTGCAACTATCATCCCTGTCAATTTTAGAAGGGAGTCCCACCCTTGTTATCTCTGTTTTGTTTTGTTCGATTAGACAATATTTTAAAGATCGCTCTCAGATAATTCTGGAAATCGGGTTGCCATTGTAGAGGACGGGAGCAGAACAATTTTGTACTGTTGTGTGCACAAGCAGAATAGCCCTTATGCATGTTTACGTCAGACTAGCTAATTTCACCCCCAAGCCTCGCTTTCGAAGTGAAAACCTGTGACAATCTCATCAATGTATTCTCAAAGGAGCAAAGTTGAAAAGAATACCCACTCAAAAACAACGTAAACTTTTCAAAGGTTTGCAAGGAATTTCGCACAAACGAGGCTTGGTGGTGAATTTTGAGCTGGTGATGTCATCATGCATAAGGCCTATTATTCGCAGGTCACGTGGTGAGCTCTTGGCCAATGAAAAAGAAGAAAAAATGCATCAAATTATTGTTTAGTTAGTCTATGGATGAAATTTTATGGTGTGAGTAGTAAAATCGGAAAGCTCTTTAGACTCATTTTCCCCGTGGAACTGTTTATTATATTGCTATACAAGGTGGTTCTAACTTTTGAGTCTGTGTCAGGTGGTGATGGTCACTTTTAGGTAGTGGTGGTTGTAGTAGTAGTAGTACATGTAGTAAACTTTTTTTAGGCAAGGTGCCATTCAGCAACATGGCTGGCATCCAAAGGAGCCCTGCTAAAATAATGATTTGTCTTATTAGTCACACATTAAACCGCTCAACTGACATTTGGCTGTCATGGACCAGAGTAGCTCACATAATTCTCGTTATTTATTTTTCAGGATTCATCATTCAGCGCGCCTGCACTGATTCTTGTATCATCAAAGGAATCAAGGTTCCCAAAGATTCCGTGATCCTTATTCCTGTTTACAGTGTTCACAGAGATCCTGCCATCTTTCCCAACCCAGAGAAATTCGACCCAGACCGCTTTACACACACGGCCAAGCAGTCACGCAATCCCTACACTTTCATGCCGTTTGGTCACGGACCTCACAACTGTATTGGATTGCGGTTTGCACAGATGCAGATGAAGCTGATTTTGGCGCGAATTTTGAAGAAATATCGACTGGAAGTCGCCCCAGACACAAAGATTCCACCTGATGTCAAAATCAGAGGACTTTTGTCTTGTTCGGAAGTAAATCTTTATGTTACTGCAAGAATCAAACCTGTATGAACAAACACTAATGTGCTGCACTGATGACTACAACAGATACAAAGACTCTTTTGATGTCAAAATCAGAGGAATTTTGTCTTGTCCAGAAGTAACTCTGTGTTGCTGCACTGAAGAATCAATTAGAGCTATGCCGCTGGCGCGCGCGTGCCTGATCGCTCGACTAACTAAAAGTGAAATAAGAGACGGCTTGCAGTATAAACTACATGATGACCGCTTTGCTACACCAATGTGGCGGCCAAATTTGCATTTTAAAGAAATTCTTAAAATAATACATCTAAATTTTCTTTATAATTGTTTCTGCTCACTTCATAAATTCAAGAGACCTCTGATTCGCATCCTCGCTTTTGAGCAGTTTTCATTTGAGTGTCGTAAAACCAAAACCAAAGTAATTACTCTGACCAATCACAGCAGTCGTAAACAATCCAATGAACCAATCAGAGCTCGAAGCAATTACATGTCGGCGGCGCCAAGCGCGGGAAAACGCGTGCGAGCAAGTCACGATTGGTCGAGAAAGTGGCGCGAGATTTTTTAGCCAATCACAAAGCGTAGCAATGAAAAACCAAAGCAATAGTGCAATTACTTTTGACACTCAATTGAAAACTGCTCTAACATAAAACTTGAAATGACGATTACTATTACTGATATGAAGAACCTGTTAAAAAAGGGCCGTGTCAGGAGCCCATAATCCCGGAGCGTGCAACTTCCATACTGCGCCTGTGAAACGGCGTTTCTACAAGTAGGTTTATTTTTAGATAAGCATTTCCCGTGAAAACCAATCACAAGCAATTGCATAAATAAAAACATTCACATATTCACATAGCGACTGGAAATCAGACATTCGCCACACAGGAATGTGAACATGTGAATAGTTATTAATTATGTAATTGCTTGTGATTGGCTTTCCGAAACCAATTCGCGGGAAAGGCTTATCTAAAAATAAACATACTTGTAAAAACGCCGTTGCACGAATTTATGGTAGTTGCACGCTCCGAGTAATGGGCTCCTGGCCGTGTATAATAACTGAGTGTTTAGATTTAGACTTGATGACGTCAGATGAATAATACTTGCGCTACAACAAGTTAAGTTGCAGTTAATTTTTGTTATTTGTTTAGTTATCTTTTGCTAACTTAGTTACTTTTTGTCTAACTAGTTTTGGGAATTAGGTAAATTTTGTCATGATTAGTAAGCTTTTCAATAATTCTAGGTTAGTAGTTTCAATCTGCAACCGTGGTCGAAATGTTTAAGAAGCACTTGACCGTTTTGAAACCCTTTTCAAAACTACTTAAAACTCGCGATAAGTAAAATGTGATTCAACCAACTAACATCTCTATTTTCTCCGCACCCCCCAAACAACGTTGAAGTTTGTGAACTGTAGATAGTAGTAAGCTAACGTATTTTTATTTCCGGCTCTCTACATTGTACCGGGGGAGGGGATACGAATTTACTCCAGCTCTGACCCAAAATATGCAATGTCCCGAATGTTTGGACCAACCATCACGCAAAAATATTTTGTTATTTTCTTTTGTTTATCTCTAAAATATGCAACTTGAAAGATTCCAAACAGTTATGTGGTTTTTAAATTATTAACTTATAACTTCTTCTGTGGTTTCCTTTTTATAGAACATTGTGAAAAAGTGCATTACTTTCTTTCTGTAATTTTATTACTGATCATGTCTTGTAGCTGTGGGTTTCCATCAATACAAACGTGTCTTTGGCTTGAAAAGTAATACTAAACATTGGTGGTATAGCCTCATCTCAAGTGTAACCCGCGTGTCATTTTCCGTTGTAATATATTTAGAGAATTTTTCTTATTACTGTCGTGAGTTGAAAAATATATTAAAAATCGGAAAACCGTCCCGATGAACGCGAATAACTTAATTAACTAATCAGAAGGCGGCCATGCAAAGCAGGAGAAAACAACCGATTAACCGGTGGCAACTGGTGAGTGCGAGAAAGCGGTACAAAGCTCGGGAAAACATACACCCGGTGTACAAGCGTGGGAAAACATTACCGGTGCCAAGCGCGGGAAAACATGCAACCAATGCAAAACGCGGAAAAACACGCTACTGGTGTCAAGCGCGAGAAAACATGTATGCAACTGGTGCCAAACGCGGAAAAACATGAAAGTGATGGAACCGGCGCCGATTAAGGCTCGGTTTCAGGCTCAATTTCGGACTAGTTTTCATATGTCGGGAAAATCCCAGACAATCGGGGATTTTGCCGTTTCACGACCGTCCCAGATTTTGCCGACTTATGAAAACACGAAATCGTAGACATCTCTGATCATCTGGGATGGTCGGATACAAAATCGGGAGCGTTTCTTTTTTTCCGACGAGGTCCAGATTTCTGCGATGATCGGCGATTTTCCCGACATATCGACAAAATCTGGGGCGGTCGGGAACAGCAAAATCCCCGATCGTCTGAGATTTTCCCAACGTATAAAAACCAGGCTAGCGAAAAAACAACAACAATATTTTGTCAGAGTATCGATATTTTTTAACCGGACCCGCCCAATATCGATAATATTTGATACTTCTCTCTTTATACCTCTAAAATGTTCCTTTCAGGTATAGATGTTAGGCAACCCTTGCGTCTCCCCCTTCCCCAAATATAAAGTTGCGATTCCCTATAGAGTCAAATTTAATTTATTGTTCTTTTATCGCAGGTAATACCAAGTATAAAATATGTAGCAGGTGGCGGACTCGCAGGGAAATGACAGTTCTCCTAACTGATGTTAGTCGTTTTCCTTTGTAGTTTGCGGAGAGAATTTACTTTCCCATCAATGAAATAATAGCGTGAGTTTTGTTCTGTTAATCAGCTCTAGTCGTTTATAAACAATAGGGGATCCCAGTAAACAACGACTGAAAACGTCGAGAGAGTTGAAGATGAAAAGTATAAGGACACTGAACTGATTTTCATTTGAAACAGTGATAATGGCAATTATTGTAAAACGATACAAGACGACTCCCACTTCGCCGTTTTTTAACAGGAGATTTGCTGTGGTTATCATAGTTTTGATCATGTTTACTGTCTACGTAACCAACCTATGGAAAATGTTGAGCCCGGATAACGAAGCCGACATGGACATTACAAACGAAGCCAAGGTGGAAAAATTCAGGTTTGTTGAAAAAATATAATTTGGAAGTTGCTAGCGGGAGGACGGCTGACTACAAATAGGTTATAAGCGAACAAGTTGAGTGCAAAATTACGTATGCGCCATTTGACTCTCGATCAAGATTATGGCAAAACTCTTGGTATCGACTGCGAAAAATATTTTAATATCCAATGTCCCCATTGCCCCAAAATCAGACAAAATAATTACCCTCGCATGGGTACGAGTTAGGGATTCTTGGGAAAAGAAAAAACTTGAAATGAATATATCAGTTATTGAGGATAGGGGACTGTTAGCCTGTTCCAGGCTAGTGAGAAGCGAAGGATAGGCGGCGCACGACGAGCGCTGACGGAGGGGGAATTGAGAGAGGCTGGAGAACCCTCTCCCCAGTCTCCCCTCGTTTTCCCCGATCGTTTTCGCGCCGGTTTAAGTGCTCCCCGTCCCCAGGGGACGATCTAGGGGACTGAATGAAGGGTAATAAGTTCGTGTTCCAGTACACTAAAGGAAAAATCAGCTACAATATCTTCACTTAAACCATCACCAATCATAACTACACGTCATCCAACATCACTGTACGTCACCCAATGTCGCTAGACATCATCTAACATCACTATTCGTCATCCAATGTCGCTAGACATCATACAGCATCACTAGGCATCATACAACATCACTAGGCATCATCTAACGTAACTAGGCATCATCTAACGTAACTAGACATCATCCAACATCACTAGGCATCATACAGCATCACTAGGCATCATCTAACGTGACTAGAGATCATCCAACATCACTAGGCATCATACAGCATCACTAGGCATCATCTAACGTAACTAGACATCATCTAACATCACTAGACATTATCCAACATCACTAGGCATCATCTAACGTAACTAGACATCATCCAACATCACTAGGCATCATACAGCATCACTAGGCATCATCTAACGTAACTAGACATCATCTAACATCACTAGACATTGTCCAACATCACTAGGCATCATCTAACGTAACTAGACATCATCCAACATCACTAGGCATCATACAGCATCACTAGGCATCATCTAACGTAACTAGACATCATCCAACATCACTAGGCATCATACAGCATCACTAGGCATCATCTAACGTAACTAGACATCATCCAACATCACTAGGCATCACACAGCATCACTAGGCATCATCTAACGTAACTAGACATCATCCAACATCACTAGGCATCATACAGCATCACTAGGCATCATCTAACGTAACTAGACATCATCTAACATCACTAGACATCATCCAACATCACTAGGCATCATACAGCATCACTAGGCATCATCTAACGTAACTAGACATCATCCAACATCACTAGGCATCATACAGCATCACTAGGCATCATCTAACGTAACTAGACATCATCTAACATCACTAGACATTATCCAACATCACTAGGCATAATACAGCATCACTAGGCATCATCTAACGTAACTAGACATCATCCAACATCACTAGGCATCATACAGCATCACTAGGCATCATCTAACGTAACTAGACATCATCCAACATCACTAGGCATCATACAGCATCACTAGGCATCATCTAACGTAACTAGACATCATCCAACATCACTAGGCATCATACAGCATCACTAGGCATCATCTAACGTAACTAGACATCATCCAACATCACTAGGCATCATACAGCATCACTAGGCATCATCTAACGTAACTAGACATCATCTAACATCACTAGACATTATCCAACATCACTAGGCATAATACAGCATCACTAGGCATCATCTAACGTAACTAGACATCATCCAACATCACTAGGCATCATACAGCATCACTAGGCATCATCTAACGTAACTAGACATCATCCAACATCACTAGGCATCATACAGCATCACTAGGCATCATCTAACGTAACTAGACATCATCTAACATCACTAGACATTATCCAACATCACTAGGCATCATCTAACGTAACTAGACATCATCCAACATCACTAGGCATCATACAGCATCACTAGGCATCATCTAACGTAACTAGACATCATCCAACATCACTAGGCATCATACAGCATCACTAGGCATCATCTAACGTAACTAGACATCATCCAGCATCACTAGGCATCATACAGCATCACTAGGCATCATCTAACGTAACTAGACATCATCCAACATCACTAGGCATCATACAGCATCACTAGGCATCATCTAACGTAACTAGACATCATCTAACATCACTAGACATTATCCAACATCACTAGGCATAATACAGCATCACTAGGCATCATCTAACGTAACTAGACATCATCCAACATCACTAGGCATCATACAGCATCACTAGGCATCATCTAACGTAACTAGACATCATCCAACATCACTAGGCATCATACAGCATCACTAGGCATCATCTAACGTAACTAGACATCATCCAACATCACTAGGCATCATAGAGCATCACTAGGCATCATCTAACGTAACTAGACATCATCCTACATCACTAGGCATCATACAGCATCACTAGGCATCATCTAACGTAACTAGACATCATCCAACATCACTAGGCATCATACAGCATCACTAGGCATCATCTAACGTAACTAGACATCATCCTACATCACTAGGCATCATACAGCATCACTAGGCATCATCTAACGTAACTAGACATCATCCAACATCACTAGGCATCATACAGCATCACTAGGCATCATCTAACGTAACTAGACATCATCCAACATCAGTAGGCATCATCTAACGTAACTAGACATCATCCAACATCACTAGGCATCATACAGCATCACTAGGCATCATCTAACGTAACTAGACATCATCCAACATCACTAGGCATCATACAGCATCACTAGGCATCATCTAACGTAACTAGACATCATCTAACATCACTAGACATTATCCAACATCACTAGGCATCATCTAACGTAACTAGACATCATCCAACATCACTAGGCATCATACAGCATCACTAGGCATCATCTAACGTAACTAGACATCATCTAACATCACTAGACATTATCCAACATCACTAGGCATCATCTAACGTAACTAGACATCATCCAACATCACTAGGCATCATACAGCATCACTAGGCATCATCTAACGTAACTAGACATCATCTAACATCACTAGACATTATCCAACATCACTAGGCATAATACAGCATCACTAGGCATCATCTAACGTAACTAGACATCATCCAACATCACTAGGCATAATACAGCATCACTAGGCATCATCTAACGTAACTAGACATCATGCAACATCACTATGCATCATACAGCATCACTAGGCATCATCTAACGTAACTAGACATCATCCTACATCACTAGGCATCATACAGCATCACTAGGCATCATCTAACGTAACTAGACATCATCCAACATCACTAGGCATCATGCAGCATCACTAGGCATCATCTAACGTAACTAGACATCATCCAACATCACTAGGCATCATACAGCATCACTAGGCATCATCTAAGGTAACTAGACATCATCCAACATCACTAGGCATCATACAGCATCACTAGGCATCATCTAACGTAACTACACATCATCTAACATCACTAGACATTATCCAACATCACTAGGCATAATACAGCATCACTAGGCATCATCTAACGTAACTAGACATCATCCAACATCACTAGGCATAATACAGCATCACTAGGCATCATCTAACGTAACTAGACATCATCCTACATCACTAGGCATCATACAGCATCACTAGGCATCATCGAACGTGACTAGACATCATCCAACATCACTAGGCATCATACAGCATCACTAGGCATCATCTAACGTGACTAGACATCATCCAACATCACTAGGCATCATACAGCATCACTAGGCATCATCTAACGTGACTAGACATCATCCAACATCACTAGGCATCATACAGCATCACTAGGCATCATCTAACGTAACTACACATCATCTAACATCACTAGACATCATCCAACATCACTAGACATCATACAGCATCACTAGGCATCATCTAACGTAACTAGACATCATCCAACATCACTAGGCATCATGCAGCATCACTAGGCATCATCTAACGTAACTAGACATCATCCAACATCACTAGGCATAATACAGCATCACTAGGCATCATCTAACGTGACTAGACATCATCCAACATCACTAGGCATCATACAGCATCACTAGGCATCATCTAACGTGACTAGACATCATCCAACATCACTAGGCATCATACAGCATCACTAGGCATCATCTAACGTGACTAGACATCATCCAACATCACTAGGCATCATACAGCATCACTAGGCATCATCTAACGTGACTAGACATCATCCAACATCACTAGGCATCATACAGCATCACTAGGCATCATCTAACGTAACTAGACATCATCTAACATCACTAGACATTATCCAACATCACTAGGCATAATACAGCATCACTAGCCATCATCTAACGTAACTAGACATTATCCAACATCACTAGGCATAATACAGCATCACCAGGCATCATCTAACGTAACTAGACATCATCCTACATCACTAGGCATCATACAGCATCACTAGGCATCATCTAACGTAACTAGACATCATCCAACATCACTAGGCATCATACAGCATCACCAGGCATCATCTAACGTAACTAGACATCATCCAACATCACTAGGCATCATACAGCATCACTAGGCATCATCTAACGTAACTAGACATCACCCTACATCACTAGGCATCATACAGCATCACTAGGCATCATCTAACGTAACTAGACATCATCCAACATCACTAGGCATCATACAGCATCACTAGGCATCATCTAAGGTAACTAGACATCATCCAACATCACTAGGCATCATACAGCATCACTAGGCATCATCTAACGTAACTAGACATCATCCAACATCACTAGGCGTCATACAGCATCACTAGTTATCATCTAACGTAACTAGACATCATACAGCATCACTAGCCATCATCTAACGTAACTAGACATTATCCAACATCACTAGGCATCATAGAGCATCACCAGCCATCATCTAACGTAACTAGACATTATCCAACATCACTAGGCATAATACAGCATCACTAGCCATCATCTAACGTAACTAGACATTATCCAACATCACTAGGCATAATACAGCATCACCAGGCATCATCTAACGTAACTAGACATCATCCTACATCACTAGGCATCATACAGCATCACTAGGCATCATCTAACGTAACTAGACATCATCCAACATCACTAGGCATCATACAGCATCACCAGGCATCATCTAACGTAACTAGACATCATCCAACATCACTAGGCATCATACAGCATCACTAGGCATCATCTAACGTAACTAGACATCACCCTACATCACTAGGCATCATACAGCATCACTAGGCATCATCTAACGTAACTAGACATCATCCAACATCACTAGGCATCATACAGCATCACTAGGCATCATCTAACGTAACTAGACATCATCCTACATCACTAGGTATCATACAGCATCACTAGGCATCATCTAACGTAACTAAACATCATCCAACATCACTAGGCATCATACAGCATCACTAGTTATCATCTAACGTAACTAGACATCATACAGCATCACTAGGCATCATCTTACGTAACTAGACATCATCCAACATATCACTAGGCATCATACAGCATCACTAGGCATCATCTAACGTAACTAGACATCATCCTACATCACTAGGCATCATACAGCATCACTAGGCATCATCTAACGTAACTAGACATCATCCAACATCACTAGGCATCATACAGCATCACTAGGCATCATCTAACGTAACTAGACATCATCTAACATCACTAGACATTATCCAACATCACTAGGCATAATACAGCATCACTAGGCATCATCTAACGTAACTAGACATCATCCAACATCACTAGGCATCATACAGCATCACTAGGCATCATCTAACGTAACTAGACATCATCCAACATCACTAGGCATCATACAGCATCACTAGGCATCATCTAACGTAACTAGACATCATCCAACATCACTAGGCATCATACAGCATCACTAGGCATCATCTAACGTAACTAGACATCATCTAACATCACTAGACATTATCCAACATCACTAGGCATCATCTAACGTAACTAGACATCATCCAACATCACTAGGCATCATACAGCATCACTAGGCATCATCTAACGTAACTAGACATCATCCAACATCACTAGGCATCATACAGCATCACTAGGCATCATCTAACGTAACTAGACATCATCTAACATCACTAGACATTATCCAACATCACTAGGCATCATCTAACGTAACTAGACATCATCCAACATCACTAGGCATCATACAGCATCACTAGGCATCATCTAACGTAACTAGACATCATCCAACATCACTAGGCATCATACAGCATCACTAGGCATCATCTAACGTAACTAGACATCATCCAACATCACTAGGCATCATAGAGCATCACTAGGCATCATCTAACGTAACTAGACATCATCCTACATCACTAGGCATCATACAGCATCACTAGGCATCATCTAACGTAACTAGACATCATCCAACATCACTAGGCATCATACAGCATCACTAGGCATCATCTAACGTAACTAGACATTATCCTACATCACTAGGCATCATACAGCATCACTAGGCATCATCTAACGTAACTAGACATCATCCAACATCACTAGGCATCATACAGCATCACTAGGCATCATCTAACGTAACTAGACATCATCCAACATCACTAGGCATCATCTAACGTAACTAGACATCATCCAACATCACTAGGCATCATACAGCATCACTAGGCATCATCTAACGTAACTAGACATCATCCAACATCACTAGGCATCATACAGCATCACTAGGCATCATCTAACGTAACTAGACATCATCCAACATCACTAGGTATCATACAGCATCACTAGGCATCATCTAACGTAACTAGACATCATCCAACATCACTAGGCATCATACAGCATCACTAGTTATCATCTAACGTAACTAGACATCATCCAACATCACTAGGCATCATACAGCATCACTAGGCATCATCTAACGTAACTAGACATCATCCAACATCACTAGGTATCATACAGCATCACTAGGCATCATCTAACGTAACTAGACATCATCCAACATCACTAGGCATCATACAGCATCACTAGTTATCATCTAACGTAACTAGACATCATACAGCATCACTAGGCATCATCTAACGTAACTAGACATCATCCAACATATCACTAGGCATCATACAGCATCACTAGGCATCATCTAACGTAACTAGACATCATCCTACATTACTAGGCATCATACAGCATCACTAGGCATCATCTAACGTAACTAGACATCATCCAACATCACTAGGCATCATACAGCATCACTAGGCATCATCTAACGTAACTAGACATCATCCAGCATCACTAGACATCTTCTACCATCACTAGATATCACCTACCATCACTAGATACCACCTACTATCACTAGACATAATCTAACGTAACTAGACATCATCTACTATCACTAGACATCTACAAACGTCACTAGACATCATATACCAACACCAGGGCCCGGTTGTTCAAAAGGTGGATAAAGCTATTTAGTATATACTGAAACAGTGATAGCATTGTTGGCGCGCTCTGATTGGCTACTGAAACTCGGAATAGCAAGTGCTATTCACCTCCCAGCAATTTGCGCGCGAAAATTGTAATTGTTGACAGGAATAAATGAGTTAAAACGCATCATTTTCGTAGGATTTTGTTAATAGTTATCCACTGGATAGTGAATAACCGGGACCAGGAGAAAAATTTTTGGGCTTGCAAAAATATGTCATAAGTGCTATTCACGAACGATTTCTTATGACCATCCTAAGTTAGGCGTAACTTAGCAGTCTCCTAAGTTTAGTGGTCGCGGGCAGTTATCGATTAGTAAAAGTAAACCAATCAGAAATGGTTTTTATGGCGTGCTCTTATGAATAGTAATTTATGAAAATTACATGAATGAATATTTTGCCTTGTGTAAATTGTTGTTCATGGTCAGCTGCGAAAGCAACATACAAATCTATCATCGTTTAGGGTCCACTTCGATATTTGTCGTACAAGGGTTTAATTTTCACGGAAAACGGAAATATAACTCTGCAAGCCTAGGTGTAACCGACCGTGTGTTTTACATTACTGACCCGGGAAAATTTTTAATGCTGAAAATCGACGTAAAACTCGTCAACAATCGAATTTAGCCCCCGTCAAGACAAGTCTTAATAAGTTAGGAGGTCAATATTGACCTCTTAAATTTAGGAGAAAATTTAATACATATTTTAAGTTAGGCGGACTTCGTGAATACCAGTTGAGACATGCATGTCTTAACCCTCGGACGTACACGCAAACTTATATCTCCACCGCGGTACAGGTGATCGTGAATACCAGTAATCTCCTAAGTTATATGTCGGATGCTTTCGTGAATACGGCCCCAGGGTACTATACTTGGCATTACAGAATTTTACGTGTTCGGAAGACCCCAGGGAGCCTTAAGGTTACCCCGAGAGAGAAAAAAACGTGTTCTTTGCTGGTAGATGTTTGAGGATGAAATAACAAAAAATGAAACGAACAAATCAACTCACGAAAAAGATAGCTCCAAAGGACAAGTAAGGCGAGAGTAAGGACGAGCAAGGCGAGAGTCGATCCAGACCAGCTGCTTAAAAGGCGCGTACATAGTACTTAAATTAGCCAAACTCAGGGGCACCCAACGAATCTGTTCCTCACTTTATCTGTTCTCCAGCGGAATTCTTGCCGGCTGGCAAAATATTATGTTTATATTTTTTTAATTACCATTTTTGCGCTGGTTGACTTGAGAAAGGATTCGCAAGAATAAGCTGTGCTGGTTATCTTGAGCAGATCGAAAAGAGACTGATTATTTATGTGAGGAGAAGTTTGATGTTGGTCAGTTTGATGCTTAAAAGAGTTCAGCTTCGTAGTAACAAATTTAAGCAGTGCTAAGAGACAGCCAAACAGGATTAAGTTCGAGACGGCAGTACATGTTCAAAACAATAAACGAAAAAGCTTCAAATAGTTTGCCATTATTGTTTCCAAGTCCCGTTTTGTAACTTATCCTTATTTTTTGTTTTTGTTTATTCATTTTTTTTAATTGCTGGCTGAAGACGCTTTTTTATCCTGCTGCCTGGGAATTGCTTAATGTGTTATGCTGGGAAAAAGGAACAGATATATTTTTACCAGCAACCTAGAAGAACACCTGGAAATGCTTTTATATCAATTATTTTAATATATTTGAGTAAAATAACGCATTTTGCCAAAGATTGTTCGTTGGGTGCCCCTGCAAACTTAAGAACGTTCCCCGAGTCAAATAAACCCAGCAACCGACAATAACTAATTAAAAATTGTTTAATATTTTTACGTCTTTTTAACAGACGCTTGTTTACAAAAGTGTAACCGAAAGACAGTGACTGTAGATCTGTACTAAAAAAGACCTTTAAGTAACACTGCTTAGTACTTTCTGATGACATACAATGTAGAAAGGGAAATTCTAGTCGCCATGAAAATCCTTGACATTTTTATAGTGCCTATCACCCCTAGAAAGTTATTTTCAAAATCAACTCTATGTACATTGAATAGTTGAATGGTAAAATATTTCTTGTTTTGAACGTCGTGTTAGTGAGTTATAGAGATTTGAATTTACAAAATGCTAATTAGATGAGGTCAACCCGGGAATCATTTATTATACAACTACTTATTTTCACCTCCAAGTAATATTTTTTACGAATCAATTGACTATCCACAGTTTATTTTTAGTATTTATCAAATTCATTATCCTCAAGCTTTAAAGTACGTATTGTAAATTGGCGTAGAAATAAAGACAAATTCCTGGGTTGACGTCATCTAATTAGCATTTTGTAAATTCAAATTCTGATACTTGTCCGTTGCGGCAAACCTGGACTGCACACTGTAAATCCATCTTTCAACTTGGGTCTCCGTCTCCTCGGTAGTTAAAGGGCCAGACTTCTTCGCACCTTTTGCTTTACCGTTACTCAGGAACCTTGCTATCCACGCTACGATTCGGATGGCTTTCCAGCAGCCATGCTTATCCAGAGTTTCATTCAGCGCATCGTCCTCTGTCTTGGTCACAAACACGGCTTCTCTCGCCACTTTAGCTTCCGCTTGAGTTTCGCTTGTAGCGGCGGTGACAATGTCTGGTGGCCAGCTTTCTGGTTCTGCGAGCCATGCAGGACCTTCCCACCACAACTTCGCATATTCATCTACATGCCCTACTCTGCTTCCAAGGTCAGCGGGGGTCTGATATGAACGGACATATCTCCATTGGATGAAGCTGTGTTGCTGGATTTTCTTGACTCTGTTTGCCACGAACTGCTTGTAACCACCATTTCCTTAAAACCGTAGACACCTTCCACTGGGAATCCCGTCACATTGCTGATGAGGTTTGCTGTCATATGAGCGGATACTTGTTCCTGTCTGGGAATAGTTAGTTCCTGCTTAGCTAGGCGTGATTTAGCTGTGACGAGGCTTTGCTGATTACCTTGTGCTTGACGTACAACTGCAAACACTGCCGATGCCACCCCTTTATTGCTAGGGTCTCCAAATCCATGTCGATCAATGCCAACGATTCTCTCTTGATGCTGAGCTATCTCAACCTTGTCAGGCAATATCTTCTTCCAAGCATTCCACTTGTCTAACGCCACGCCAGAAAACGCCTTGTCTCAGGCAAGACGGCTGTCGCATACTTCTCTATACTGCACTTTGCCCGCCAATATGGTAGGAGAAGCGAGACCAAGTGGGTCGTAAATTCTGGCTAGACTTCCCAGAAGCACCCTCTTAGTGGGCTCTAACGGTTGTGTGGGGAAGATAACGGCGGTCGTATCCTTTTCTTTGTCCCATGGCATTCCTAATAGCTTTGTCTCGCCTGACTTCGCTGCCAGTTGTTGGTTGGCATAGCTCGATTTTTGTTCTGAACTTCTTTCTTCTTGCAACATATCTGTTTCTAAGGCTGGTACGTTGGAGTGCCATTTATGTAATTCGAACTGGGCTTCACTGAAGGTTGTCTGCGCAGATTCTTTCAAGTGCTGTGTCTCGCGAACGGTCGGTCCACCAGTAATGGTGTCGTCGACGTAAAGACTTTGGAGGATTTCTTCAACTTCTGCTGGAAACCGTTCCCGACAGAGCTCGAGATGTTCCCAAGCAAGAAGGGAGACGGCGCCAAGCTAAAGAGAGCTCGCGTGAAACGTAACGCCTCAGTCTCTTTAGTCTTCAGATCCTTGTACCAATGAAACCGCATCACATCTCTGTCTGGTTCCCAGATTCGAACTTGCAGAAATGCTTGCTTTAGATCACCTGAGATAGCTGCAGGATGGAAACGGTTTTTCACCAGGAAGCTCCATAGCTGGATTTGAGTCGGTGGTCCGATCTCGAGACTTTCATTCAAGGATGGGGCCTTTTCACTTGCTCTTGTAGATGCATCATAGACAATGCGTAACTTGGTACTTTCAGCTGTTTCCCGAATGACTGGTTTGTGCGGTATGTAAAATTCTCTCTCTTTAGTTTCACTTTCCACACGCTCCACGATACCTTGGGCTAGCTGATCCTGAATCACGGTATCATACTGTTCAAGCATCCCCGGTTGTTTTTCCAATCTCTTTGTGAGTGCATTCAGTCTCTTCAAACTTCCTGCTTCGTTGTTGAGTAAAGGAGGATGATTGCCCTTCCAAGGTAAACCATCTTCGTACTACCCTTCTGGACTTCTCTTTAACTGCTCTTCTAGGCCTAACACTTCAAGTCTGCAGAGATTTTCGTAATCGCAAGAGAAATCCTGTGTCAAGAACTTGTTGGTCAAGTCTACTTCTTTCCCAAGGGACATCATTGTCCATCAAAAACGAGTTAGCTCCGCTATTGGCTCCCCGGTTTACCGATTCGTGGCATGCTGTTTACTTTCACTCTCGCATATTCGCTGGCTCCAAGTGTAAGACGGCCAAAACGGTCGACGAGAGAAACCACAGATTCGAGTGTAAGATTTACGAGTTTATTACAAATCCACAAACAAGCCAAATAATACAAAACGGGAACGAGTAACACAAGGGTTATTGAGAATTAAGCATCTGAACTTAGGACGTCTGCTTGAGAACTGAACTTGCTCTTGTTGTTGTTGCACAGACTAACCAACTAAACCAACTAAATCCACTGAGCAAAGGTAGCCAATTTATAATATATTTCAGGAAACTATAAACTTAACTCTAAACCAAATAAGGTTAGAGAGTGAATTTGTAGCCCACAAATACAGGATTTACCTAAGGGAACTAAGTGTTTACTACTCCTACACAACGGGAATTAGGTACAAGAAATGTGTGGGAATAATATAACAAAATGATAGCAAAACAAGGTGTGAAAGGACACTTAGTAATTTAGGAAAATAACTGAATAACGACTAACAAGAATCCTTGGGAGTAATTTGGAATAATTTGAATGAAAACTAAACAAGACAAAATGTGACCTGGTCACACTCCTCCCTGCTTTTGCTGGCCATGTCCTCATGCGAGCTAAACAAAATCAATAAAACTATAAAACTAAACATAAAAATTACTTAAATGAAGCCCTAGGCTGATTATAAGGGTTGCTATGTTGTCCTTTGTTAAGCCTGGCAGAACGATCGACGCAGTATTGGTCCGTCTGGCTCTGCGACTGGTAATGGTACGGGCACTTGTGGGGCATCAAATGCAATCTCAATATCGTCAGCATCGTCTGAGGAGTCATCAGAGGTTTCAGAGGGGACTCTTCGCAAGGGTACTCGGCTCCGTCTGTGATTAGGGGGTTGCACCTGTAGGGGCCTTGGTTTGGGGCACACTTGAAGTTCTGAGCGGTTGACAGTTCTGCTTGGGCCATGACCATCAGCTGGTTCAATTTCGTAAACATTGTCACGACGATTAACAACCTTGTAGACCTTAGAGTTCCATCTGTCTTGGATCTTAGCTCTCCCCTGTGGGTGGCTTCGGGTGAAAACTCTCTCTCCAATGGGAATCTCGTCAGGCTTTACTTGTCGGCGGCGATCAAACTGCTGTTTCCGGAAGTTAGCTTCAGCCCTCAGTTTTCTCTGAGCTTGCTGGTGAGCATCACGTAGGCGATTCTGATGCTGGGTTAGCCATTCTCCATTATCAGTTGGTGGGTCATCTTGGTCAGAGGGAGGCAAAAGATCAACAGGTAGCCTTGGATCGGTTGCAAATAAGAGGTAATGAGGAGAGTAACCTGTGGAGAAATGTGGTGTTGCATTGTATGCATAACACAGTTCCTTAAGGTGCTCAGGCCACTTCCTCTTCTTCTCAGCTGGAAGGCTACGTAGGAGGTCATGCAGGGTACGGTTAAAGCGTTCACATTGGCCGTTTCCTTGGGGATGGTAGGGTGTGCTTCTAGACTTCTTGATATCATACATCTGACAAAGCTCTTGCACAACTTCTGCTTCGAAACATCTGCCCTGATCAGAGTGGATCCGCTTGGGGACACCATACACCAGGAACCAGTCACGAACTAAGGTTTTGACGACAGTGCTCGCTCGCTGGTCTCTGGTTGATACTGCGACAGTGAACTTGGTAAATACATCAGTAAGTACCAGGACATTTTCTCTGCCATCTGATGCAGGCTCAAGCTGGGTGAAGTCCATGGCTAGTACTTCCAGGGGCTTTGTAGCGACGATACTCGTCATTGGTGTCTTGACAGGCAGGTAGGGTCCCTTTGCTACGACGCAACGCTCGCATTCCGACAGGTACTGTTTGACGTGGTTGTGCAGTCCAGGCCACCAGCAGCGTTCACGAACCAACTGTTCTGTTCGCTCTAGTCCCTGATGACCACACTGGTCATGAACACGATTGAGGAACTCCCCACGGATACTGTCAGGCAGGATTAGCTGCAGGTGCTGGTTGCCATGGTTGTCAGAGTTGCTGCGGTAGAGTACGCCCTTCTTCTCTATGATACGGTCCCACTGGTTAAGAAGTTGTTTCGCCTCACGAGACTCAGCTCTTCTCTCACGTGGTGAGGGCTTGCAACCAATGGTGCGGTAATGGATCATACGCTTTACGGTGGTATCTGCATTCTGCAATCTGGCCAACTGCTTTAAATTCCAGGAAGGTAATGGGCCTGTGCTGTACGTTTGGGGAGGGTCTACTGTTAACTGCTCAACTGCTGCGGTAGGGTTCTCTGCCAGGAACACTGCTGACTGGAGTAGTTGCTCCCTTACAGATTCAGGTACGGCAGTAGTGCTAAGGGATGAAGCCAGAATTACTTCTACTTGGTCAATGTCACACTCTTCATTTTCCGGCCGGTCGAGGCGGCTGAGTGCGTCAGCATTGGCATTCTGCTTTCCAGCACGGCACTTTATGTTGAAATTGAAGTTAGCTAGTTCGGACACCCATCGCTGCTCAGCGGCCTTAAGCTTACTCTTCAACTGCAGGTATGTGAGAGGGTTATTGTCGGTCATTACTGTAAAGGTGGAGGAGATCAGGTACTCACGGAACTTTTCTGATACGGCCCACTTGAGAGCTAGGAGTTCCAGTTTTCTGGAAGAGTAGTTCTCCATTTTCCTCTCAGCTCCTCTGAGGGCACGACTAGCGTAGGCTATTGGCCTGATTCTACCATCTTGTTCCTGCGACACCACCGCTCCTAGACCATCATTAGAGGCATCTACTTCGACAATGAAAGGCTTTGTGTAGATAGGGTAAGCTAACACTGGTGGGCTGGTCAGAGCTTGTTTAAGGCTATCGAATGCTTTCTGGCACTCCTGGTTCCAATCACCTCCAACAGACTTGCTTCTCTGCTTCCCATGCTTGCCACCTTCGTACAGCTTGGAGACCAACTCGTGTAGGGGTCTTGCCAGTTGCGCAAAGTGTGGGACAAATCTTCGGTAGTATGAGGCGAAGCCAAGGAAGGATCTCAGGTCTTTGAGGGTTCTGGGTTGTGGCCAGTTTGTTACTACTTCTGTCTTGGCAGGGTCGGTGGCGACACCGTCAGCAGACACTACATGTCCAAGGTACGTCACCTTCGGCCGGAAGAACTGACATTTCTTAGCCTCGATCTTCAGTCCATGCTATCGCAGCCTACGGAACACCATCTCCAGGCGCTGCAGTTGGGTCTTGATGTCTTGACTGAAGACAATGATGTCGTCCAGATAGACAATCAGAACTTCCAGTAACTCATCACTGAAAATGGTCTGCATAACACGCTGAAAGGTGGCAGGGGCACCTCCGAGACCGAACGGCATTCGGTTGTACTCGAACAGTCCAAAGGGCGTGGTGAAAGCTGTCTTGTGCCGGTCTGCGGGGTCAACTTCTACCTGGTTGTAGGCGGAGGCCAGATCAATGGTGGAGAAGTACTTGGCACCTCCTAAGACATCCAGGCTCTCATCTATCCTAAGAAGAGGGTAAGCATCACGCTTGACTTTGGAATTGAGCTGAGGATAGTCCACGCACATGCGCAGCGCACCACTTTTCTTCCGGACAAGTACAATTGGGGATGCATGGTTGCTCTGGCTTAGCTTGATAACACCCTTATCTAACAGATCTTGTAAATGCTCCTTCACCTCAGCCAGCTGGTTTGGAGGGATCCGTCTGTGACGCTGATTCACAGGGATGTCATCAGATGTTGGTATCTTGTGCTGAATGGTGGTGGTTCTTCCAAGGCTATCTCCTTCACGAGCAAACACATCTGCATAAGTGGTGAAGATTCGCAACGCCTCTTGCTTTTCAGCTGGGGTCCCGGGGAAATCTGTCAGGTTTATTTCAGCAGGGAGATCTTGCTTGCTCTGGGGGGTTGCAGGTTTTCCAGGCTCCGGTGATCAGGAAGGCTTCTGGTCCTCTGCTCCCAGAAGGCAGGACACTATCACCTCGTTGCTGCGCACATCAAACTCCAGCTGATCTCCACTGTTCACCTTTGCTGCACCACGTACCGTTCCAAGGCGTGTTCGAGGCTTTAGCCATACATCCTTTGGGGAGGGGTTCACGACTTGGATCAGGAAGCACATCTTAGCGCCATTAACCAGGGTATTCGCTACCTGAATGTTTCCTGGTACTGGTACACTGAGGGGTTCCACCAGTGACCACAGGCGGGACCATGCAGTGACAGCTACACTTGTTACTGAGTTTGGGGGCACCAGCACTGGGTACTTTCCAGCGACTCGGACAAAGCCAGAGGTACAGGTTCCTGCAGTCCTTGGCTCAGCAGTGGTCCTTTGCTGGAGCAGGCCACCAAACTTGGGGATTTGCGCCAGTACATTAGTTCCAAGGAGCCCAGGCACCTCTCGTCTCTGCTTGACAGTGGCAGAGGTGTCTTTTAAGACTAGTACTCCACAGCCGGGTACGTTCACCCCATCAACCTCTACGTCTAGTTCAAGGTACCCCAGGTACGGAATCTCAAGCCCATTAGCAGCCCGGGTTAGCAGCACGCAGGGTAAGCATTCGCCCGTCTTGTCTCATGCGCCCGCAGGTTGGCTGGAGTTTCTTTTTATAGAATTCTTCCGTCACGAAGGACACCATTGACCCAGAGTCCACCACACACAGCACGTCAACACCAGCAAGCCTTGCTTGAACCGTTGGGGTACCACCAACCATGTGTATTGGCGTGCATTCGTCTTTTGGTAGAGGTTTAGAGCCACTATTCCCCTCCTCCACGGCATGGCTCACTGCCGTGGAGTCTTCTCGTTTAACGCTGGCGGCTGGAAGTTCTGTCGGTTGTTTGTCTTTCCGCCAACTCCTCGTTGGTTTCTTCCATTGCTAGCAGGGCAGTCTCTCTGAAAATGACTGGTTGAACCGCACCCAAAACAGCCCGGTTGCCGTAGTGAGCATTGTTGACCGTATGACATAAGCTGCGCAATGGTTTTCTTTTGTTTGTCAAGAGCTGACTGTTGGCTCCTGATATGGTCAGCCAGTAATTTCTGCTGCTTTTGGAGGTTCTCAGCTAGGAGTTTTTGGCCGGCAACAATTTCGTTTACAACCGACTGCAAGTTCACTGACCCCTTCACTGCTTCACATGTAGGCTAGTGATGTTGGATGATGTCTAGTTACGTTAGATGATGCCTAGTGATGCTGTATGATGCCTAGTAATGTTTGATGATGTCTAGTTACGTTAGATGATGCCTAGTGATGCTGGATGATGCCTAGTGATGTTGGATGATGTCTGGTTACGTTCGATGATGCCTAGTGATGCTGCATGATGCCTAGTGATGTTGGATGATGTCTAGTTACGTTAGATGATGCCTAGTAATGCTGTATGATGCCTAGTGATGTTGGATGATGTCTAGTTACTTTAGATGATGCCTAGTGATGCTGTATGATGCCTAGTGATGTTGGATGATGTCTAGTTACGTTAGATGATGCCTAGTGATGCTGTATTATGCCTAGTGATGTTGGATAATGTCTAGTGATGTTAGATGATGTCTAGTTACGTTAGATGATGCCTAGTGATGCTGTATTATGCCTAGTGATGTTGGATGATGTCTAGTTACGTTAGATGATGCCTAGTGATGCTGTATGATGTCTAGTGATGTTGGATGATGTCTAGTTACGTTAGATGATGCCTAGTGATGCTTTATGATGCCTAGTGATGTAGGATGATGTCTAGTTACGTTAGATGATGCCTAGTGATGCTGTATGATGCATAGTGATGTTGGATGATGTCTAGTTACGTTAGATGATGCCTAGTGATGCTGTATGATGTCTAGTGATGTTGGATGATGTCTAGATACGTTAGCTGATGCCTAGTGATGCTGTATGATGCCTAGTGATGTTGGATGATGTCTAGTTACGTTAGATGATGCCTAGTGATGCTGTATGATGCCTAGTGATGTTGGATGATGTCTAGTTACGTTAGATGATGCCTAGTGATGCTGTATGATGTCTAGTGATGTTGGATGATGTCTAGTTACGTTAGATGATGCCTAGTGATGCTGTATTATGCCTAGTGATGTTGGATAATGTCTAGTTACGTTAGATGATGCCTAGTGATGCTGTATGATGCCTAGTGATGTTGGATGATGTCTAGTTACGTTAGATGATGCCTAGTGATGCTGTATGATGCCTAGTGATGTTGGATGATGTCTAGTTACGTTAGATGATGCCAAGTGATGCTGTATGATGCATAGTGATGTTGGATGATGTCTAGTTACGTTAGATGATGCCTAGTGATGCTGTATGATGCCTAGTGATGTTGGATGATGTCTAGTTACGTTAGATGATGCCTAGTGATGCTGTATGATGCCTAGTGATGTTGGATGATGTCTAGTTACGTTAGATGATGCCAAGTGATGCTGTATGATGCATAGTGATGTTGGATGATGTCTAGTTACGTTAGATGATGCCTAGTGATGCTGTATTATGCCTAGTGATGTTGGATAATGTCTAGTGATGTTAGATGATGTCTAGTTACGTTAGATGATGCCTAGTGATGCTGTATGATGCCTAGTGATGTTGGATGATGTCTAGTTACGTTAGATGATGCCTAGTGATGCTGTATGATGCCTAGTGATGTTGGATGATGTCTAGTTACGTTAGATGAAGCCTAGTGATGCTGTATGATGCCTAGTGATGTTGGATGATGTCTAGTTGCGTTAGATGATGCCTAGTGATGCTGTATGATGCCTAGTAATGTTGGATGATGTCTAGTTACGTTAGATGATGCCTAGTGATGCTGTATGATGCCTAGTGATGTTGGATGATGTCTAGTTACGTTAGATGATGCCTAGTGATGCTGTATGATGCCTAGTGATGTTGGATGATGTCTAGTTACGTTAGATAATGCCTAGTGATGTTGGATAATGTCTAGTGATGTTAGATGATGTCTAGTTACGTTAGATGATGCCTAGTGATGCTGTATGATGCCTAGTGATGTTGGATGATGTCTAGTTACGTTAGATGATGCCTAGTGATGCTGTATTATGCCTAGTGATGTTGGATAATGTCTAGTGATGTTAGATGATGTCTAGTTACGTTAGATGATGCCTAGTGATGCTGTATGATGCTTAGTGATGTTGGATGATGTCTAGTTACGTTAGATGATGCCTAGTGATGTTGGATAATGTCTAGTGATGTTAGATGATGTCTAGTTACGTTAGATGATGCCTAGTGATGCTGTATGATGCCTAGTGATGTTGGATGATGTCTAGTTACGTTAGATGATGCCTAGTGATGCTGTATGATGCCTAGTGATGTTGGATGATGTCTAGTTACGTTAGATGATGCCTAGTGATGCTGTATGATGCCTAGTGATGTTGGATGATGTCTAGTTACGTTAGATGATGCCTAGTGATGCTGTATGATGCCTAGTGATGTTGGATGATGTCTAGTTACGTTAGATGATGCCTAGTGATGCTGTATTATGCCTAGTGATGTTGGATAATGTCTAATGATGTTAGATGATGTCTAGTTACGTTAGATGATGCCTAGTGATGCTGTATGATGCTTAGTGATGTTGGATGATGTCTAGTTACGTTAGATGATGCCTAGTGATGCTGTATGATGCCTAGTGATGTTGGATGATGTCTAGTTACGTTAGATGATGCCTAGTGATGCTGTATTATGCCTAGTGATGTTGGATAATGTCTAGTGATGTTAGATGATGTCTAGTTACGTTAGATGATGCCTAGTGATGCTGTATGATGCTTAGTGATGTTGGATGATGTCTAGTTACGTTAGATGATGCCTAGTGATGCTGTATGATGCCTAGTGATGTTGGATGATGTCTAGTTACGTTAGATGATGCCTAGTGATGCTGTATGATGCCTAGTGATGTTGGATGATGTCTAGTTACGTTAGATGATGCCTAGTGATGCTGTATGATGCCTAGTGATGTTGGATGATGTCTAGTTACGTTAGATGATGCCTAGTGATGCTGTATGATGCCTAGTGATGTTGGATGATGTCTAGTTACGTTAGATGAAGCCTAGTGATGCTGTATGATGCCTAGTGATGTTGGATGATGTCTAGTTACGTTAGATGATGCCTAGTGATGCTGTATGATGCCTAGTAATGTTGGATGATGTCTAGTTACGTTAGATGATGCCTAGTGATGCTGTATGATGCCTAGTGATGTTGGATGATGTCTAGTTACGTTAGATGATGCCTAGTGATGCTGTATGATGCCTAGTGATGTTGGATTATGTCTAGTTACGTTAGATGATGCCTAGTGATGTTGGATAATGTCTAGTGATGTTAGATGATGTCTAGTTACGTTAGATGATGCCTAGTGATGCTGTATGATGCCTAGTGATGTTGGATGATGTCTAGTTACGTTAGATGATGCCTAGTGATGCTGTATTATGCCTAGTGATGTTGGATAATGTCTAGTGATGTTAGATGATGTCTAGTTACGTTAGATGATGCCTAGTGATGCTGTATGATGCTTAGTGATGTTGGATGATTTCTAGTTACGTTAGATGATGCCTAGTGATGTTGGATAATGTCTAGTGATGTTAGATGATGTCTAGTTACGTTAGATGATGCCTAGTGATGCTGTATGATGCCTAGTGATGTTGGATGATGTCTAGTTACGTTAGATGATGCCTAGTGATGCTGTATGATGCCTAGTGATGTTGGATGATGTCTAGTTACGTTAGATGATGCCTAGTGATGCTGTATGATGCCTAGTGATGTTGGATGATGTCTAGTTACGTTAGATGATGCCTAGTGATGCTGTATTATGCCTAGTGATGTTGGATAATGTCTAGTGATGTTAGATGATGTCTAGTTACGTTAGATGATGCCTAGTGATGCTGTATGATGCTTAGTGATGTTGGATGATGTCTATTTACGTTAGATGATGCCTAGTGATGCTGTATGATGCCTAGTGATGTTGGATGATGTCTAGTTACGTTAGATGATGCCTAGTGATGCTGTATTATGCCTAGTGATGTTGGATAATGTCTAGTGATGTTAGATGATGTCTAGTTACGTTAGATGATGCCTAGTGATGCTGTATGATGCTTAGTGATGTTGGATGATGTCTAGTTACGTTAGATGATGCCTAGTGATGCTGTATGATGCCTAGTGATGTTGGATGATGTCTAGTTACGTTAGATGATGCCTAGTGATGCTGTATGATGCCTAGTGATGTTGGATGATGTCTAGTTACGTTAGATGATGCCTAGTGATGCTGTATGATGCCTAGTGATGTTGGATGATGTCTAGTTACGTTAGATGATGCCTAGTGATGCTGTATTATGCCTAGTGATGTTGGATAATGTCTAGTGATGTAAGATGATGTCTAGTTACGTTAGATGATGCCTAGTGATGCTGTATGATGCTTAGTGATGTTGGATGATGTCTAGTTACGTTAGATGATGCCTAGTGATGCTGTATGATGCCTAGTGATGTTGGATGATGTCTAGTTACGTTAGATGATGCCTAGTGATGCTGTATGATGCCTAGTGATGTTGGATGATGTCTAGTTACGTTAGATGATGCCTGGTGATGCTGTATGATGTCTAGTGATGTTGGATGATGTCTAGTTACGTTAGATGATGCCTAGTGATGCTGTATAATGCCTAGTGATGTTGGATGATGTCTAGTTACGTTAGATGATGCCTAGTGATGCTGTATTATGCCTAGTGATGTTGGATAATGTCTAGTGATGTTAGATGATGTCTAGTTACGTTAGATGATGCCTAGTGTTGCTGTATGATGCTTAGTGATGTTGGATGATGTCTAGTTACGTTAGATGATGCCTAGTGATGCTGTATGATGCCTAGTGATGTTGGATGATGTCTAGTTACGTTAGATGATGCCTAGTGATGCTGTATTATGCCTAGTGATGTTGGATAATGTCTGGTGATGTTAGATGATGTCTAGTTACGTTAGATGATGCCTAGTGATGCTGTATGATGCTTAGTGATGTTGGATGATGTCTAGTTACGTTAGATGATGCCTAGTGATGCTGTATGATGCCTAGTGATGTTGGATGATGTCTAGTTACGTTAGATGATGCCTAGTGATGCTGTATGATGCATAGTGATGTTGGATGATGTCTAGTTACGTTAGATGATGCCTAGTGATGCTGTATTATGCCTAGTGATGTTGGATAATGTCTAGTTACGTTAGATGATGTCTAGTTACGTTAGATGATGCCTAGTGATGCTGTATGATGCTTAGTGATGTTGGATGATGTCTAGTTACGTTAGATGATGCCTAGTGATGCTGTATGATGCCTAGTGATGTTGGATGATGTCTAGTTACGTTAGATGATGCCTAGTGATGCTGTATGATGCATAGTGATGTTGGATGATGTCTAGTTACGTTAGATGATGCCTAGTGATGCTGTATTATGCCTAGTGATGTTGGATAATGTCTAGTTACGTTAGATGATGTCTAGTTACGTTAGATGATGCCTAGTGATGCTGTATGATGCCTAGTGATGTTGGATGATGTCTAGTTACGTTAGATGATGCCTAGTGATGCTGTATGATGCATAGTGATGTTGGATGATGTCTAGTTACGTTAGATGATGCCTAGTGATGCTGTATTATGCCTAGTGATGTTGGATAATGTCTAGTTACGTTAGATGATGTCTAGTTACGTTAGATGATGCCTAGTGATGCTGTATGATGCCTAGTGATGCTGTATGATGCCTAGTGATGTTGGATGATGTCTAGTCACGTTAGATGATGCCTAGTGATGCTGTATGATGCCTAGTGATGCTGTATGATGTCTAGCGACATTGGATGACGAATAGTGATGTTAGATGATGTCTAGCGACATTGGGTGACGTACAGTGATGTTGGATGACGTGTAGTTATGATTGGTGATCGTTTAAGTGAAGATATTGTAGCTGATTTTTCCTTTAGTGTACTGGAACACGAACTTACTACCGAATGAAGGCTGGTGTTACGCCTGGTTCACACTAGCGACATAACAGACATAACGACGTATATCGATGTTTTATGTCACCAGCGTGAACAACACAACATAGCGACATAATAGGAACATAATGACATAAACATAACGACATAAGGAAAAAACTGATCTTTTCTTTATGTCATTATGACCATGTTCTTATGTCGTTATGTCGCTAGTGTGAACCAGGCTTTAATTTTCAGTACAGCGACAAAAGCAGTTTTATAAGCACTCGTTTACTGAGGACTTTGACGACATCGTAGCATCAGAATAAAACCGTGATTATCAGAACGGACCCACACACTCTTCGAGGATACATTGAAACACTGATAGTAATTTCTTATAGACACTTTTAATAAATACCACGATGCATCATTTTCCGCTAATGACGTCAAACATATTCTTTTGAATTCTCTTGCAATTATTCAAAAGAATACATTTGACATCGATAGCGGAATGTGATGCATTCTAATATTTATTAAAAGGGTCTATAACACTGAATTTATAGTATTAACATTTCGGGCTTTATAACACTTAACAGTTAAAATATCGCACCCATAACACTTAACATTATCTACTGATGTAGGCCCTCATTCAACATAAGCATAAATATAAGGACGATTTTATGCTCATAGTGTTTTGTCGCCGGCTAATAAAAATCAACCTCAAGCATGCAGACAACCAGGGGCGTAGCTAGGATTTTTCAAAGGGGGGGGGGGGGGGGGGGGGGGGGGTCACACTGTGTCACACCCAGGGTACTTACCAGATTGTCATGTCGACATCCACGCTGTGTTTTACTAAATTTATCTCACAAACGGGTGGTCACGGGCACCTAAGGACCCCCTAGCTACGCCCCTGACAACAGTGATCGTTTAACCTTCTTTTCAACAACTTAGTGTATGTTTGTGATGGATTTTCCGCGTGATTTGTTTTCTTCATCCACAGAACGACTTCCAGAAACTGCCAACCAAAGGAAAACGTACTCTTTTTGAAAACTCACAAAACTGGGGGCAGTTCGTTAACAAACATTCTCAACCGCTATGGAGACCTACACAACTTGACTTTCGCTCTACCACAAGATGGTTTTTATAACTTCTACTGGCCTTTACTCTTTGAGAAAACCTTTATCGCCGCCGAAGAATTGAAGGGGAAGTCACCCAATATTTTATGCCACCATGCTAGATGGAACAATAACCCGATGAAGAAATTAATGGCAGACGATGCAGTTTTTATTACAATTCTTCGAAATCCTGTCACGCAGTTCGAATCAACCTTTTCTTACATGGACTTTGCGCACCTCCTTGGAATTAACATAAAAGAAAACCCCTTGGAAATGTTCTTTTCAGACCCTAACAGAATTATGGCAAATATTTCACACATTTCATTGTCAGATACTATCTTTCCTTATGTTAATTTGTTGAAAAATGGACAGTTTTTTGATTTGGGATTGGATAGCATGCAATTTTATGACGAGGGTAAGATCAACGACGCTATAAACGAAATCGCCAGAAATTTTACCCTCGTACTCATGATGGAATATTTCGACGAATCTCTCGTCTTGCTCGCCAGAGAACTCTGTTGGAATATACGAGATGTCGTGTATTTTAAGCTAAATCAGCGAAGATCTTCCGACAAGCATACGAACCTTTCCGATGAACTCGTCGGAAAGATTCGGCAGTGGAACCGAGCCGATGTGATGCTTTACGATTATTTTAATAGAACATTTTGGAACCGAGTTGAAAAGCTAGGCAAGGGGTTTAAGGCTGATGTGGAGCGTTTGAGACACTACAACAAAGTTTTGAAAGAATCTTGTTTGCTTCCCGGGGAACATAACACGAAAGCCTACGCCAAACAAGCGAAGGAAGTTCGTGGTTACGCTTTGAAGGAAAACTTGGACCTGTCGCTGAAACATCTTTGCGGGAAAATGATAACCAATGAGATAGACTATATAGATTATCTAAGAAAAATTAACTATTAATTTGACTTGCGGTGGCTGGAGTAGAAATACTTGAGTTTTACGAGTTTATCTCTCCCATGCAGGATTCCATCTCACAAAACGCGGGAGAAATAAAAATGTCAAAATAGCAATGGCTTTCAACATGTGTGTATATAGAGCAGTTTTTAATTGAGTGTCGTAAGACCAAAACCAAAGTAATTACTTTGACCAATCACAGCAGTCGTAAACAATCCAATGAACCAATCAGAGCTCGAGGCAAATACATGTCGGCGGCGCCAAGCGCGGGAAAACGCGTGCGAGCAAGTCACGGTTGGTTTTGGTTTTACTTCTGATTGGTCGAGAAAGTGGCGGGATGCAAATGCAAGACCAAAGCAATTGTGTAATTACTTTTGGCATTGCGATTAGATTGCTAGCTGTCCCTTTTCAGTCGAACGGATGTAAAACGCAAATTTTGAATGCTGGGGAATATCATTGGATATTCCCCAGTTTTGGCTACGTCACGTGGTGTGTTTGGACAAATCGCGCGCGAGAAAAATGTTTGATGGATGATAAAACAGTGATATGTTCATCCCCGTATACATGTATATGTATATGTGTATCCTGTTTAACATGTATACCGTATTTCCTCGAATAAGCACCCAGTCTCTAATAAGCGCCCACCGCGAATAAGCGCCTACATTTTTAGCCGAAACGTGGAAATAAGCGCCCCCCTCGAATAAGCGCCGCCGTTCCTCGTCACTAAATGTACTCCTCCAAGAAAAGTGCATTTAAAGGTCTCAGACTGCGACGGTATCAATATCATCGACGAGGATGACGAAGAGGACGACGGCAAAAGCCTGTGGCTCCTGACGAGGGGTAAATTGACGTACTGTGATGCACTTTTCTGAAGGAAGGAGAAGGAAGGAAGGAACGAGAACACGAGGAGAACAATATTAATGTTACTGTTCGGCTGGTTCTTACGGTTTTGGTTTTAGCAATAAGGCTGGTTTAATGAAATTTGAAATAAGCGCCCCCCCCCCCCCCCCTCGCATATGCACCCACCCCTTTTAGCCGAAATTTGAAAAAAGCCCCCCCTCCTCGCATATGCACCCACCCCTTTCAGCCGAAATTTGAAATATGCGCCCCCCCCCCCTCGCATATGCACCCACCTCTTTCAGCCGAAATTTGTAATAAGCGCTGAAATACGGTATTTATTATTCGACATAGCATTTGAGAGGGCGAATACGCACCAAAACGAGTGAAAATATTTTTAAAACAGTTATTATTCGACATAGCATTCTAGAGCGCAAATACGCATAAAAAAGAGTACAAATATTTAACTATTATAGCGCGAAAGCGCGCGTGATATCACCTAATTCTTGAATAACTTAAGCTTGAGCGCAATAACAGTTTTATAATTTAACACATTGATAACAAAGCACAGTTTGAAGAAAAAATATCGAGGCCGGTCCGTCATTTTTGCATTCTCTTGTCAAAATGCGAAATTTACCTTCATCGTTGGATATACGTCATGTAGACATAGCGTGTATCGATAACTTTTTGACCATATTTGGGCGGTGTATCAATGTGTTGAATTATAAGACACGTTCAGACACGTTATAACACTCTTCTGACCGCGCGCCGGGAAAATCACTTTCAAAAGCTTATTTTTACGAAAAATTATGTGTTGCATACAGTTTAAAAGGCCAATTTATTATTTTCATTTCTTCTCGCCTAAAGGATCGAAAATATAAAGACTGACTCATAAAAATACTCAGCCATATTACACAACATTTCGCCGAACAACCTCAATCTATGCCTCAAATCTATGCCAGGGCCGGGCCGGGATAGCTGAATCCCCAGCAGGACACTCTCGATGACGTCATGCTCTCGAAAAAGCGGACAAAACAAAAGCCAAAACATTGAGTTGTATTATGGGATGTTCAGTTCCTGTTTGTGAAGATGGCGTATGAACCACAGAAGCAGCCCGTAATTCAGCAACAACCAGGTATGCTTAGAGTTCTTTTTTGTTCCCCCGGTTTATTCTACATAAGCTTACACATTTTTAAGGGATTGTTGAAAAAAAAAAGTGAAATTATGTGAATCACTGCAAAATATGTATGGGTTAGGTGCCGAGGCATAATGCCAAATGAGTTCGTCATGGTACGTTGAGATCGGGAGAGAACTTTCGTCTTTCTCTCGTTCAGTTACATTTGTCAGTTTAGAATCATTCTTTTAACTTGAACATTTCAACGTATAAAAACTCGTGCAAGCAAACAGAACATTGGTCATGGCAGAAGAGAACACTTACACAGGTTGTTTACAAATCCTGTTGCAAATACGTGAGTACAAACAACACCCAGCTTGAATATATAAGCTTATTCATAAACTTAAGCTTTAAGCAAAAGTGTTAGAAATTCAGAGCTAGATATAGCGGAGGTCGATAAACATGCTTTATTCGATTCCCGATTCCTGGTCATGCAGATATTTGCGCCTTTGGTTACTTTTAGGGGTGGCGCGCTATATTAATAGCGAAAAACAACTGTATTAGCTAAAATAGCGAAATTGCGTCAGCAAACTACAAATTGAAGTTAATAAATGTAAAATTAACAAATTGACCGCATTTTTTCATGGTCTGTACTATTTACCATAGAAATGACCTCATAAAATGTTCAAAACTTGGCAGTGAAACCACTCGCCTACTCTACTGTTGTTGCTCTTTATCAGGTTTTTTTCTTTCAACCATGCAATTGTTGACTCAAGAGAAATAACTATGTTTAGAAACTCGAAAATATTCATCGTTTTCTCTCAATATGACAATTTTATTCACTATATGATCGGAACATTAATTTGCTGCAGTATTTTAGCGTGTGTTAATACAGTTGTTTTTCGCTGTATAGCGTAGCACCCTTGAAAGTAACCAAATCCATATTTGCTCACATATGCAGTTAAAAAGTTAAAGTGCCACTATGATCAAAAATATACATTTTCTGTTCTCTTCCTATTTTGAAAATATAAGTACTCGTTACTTACCTTGCGAAGTTTCAAATCAAAACTTGTACGGGAAGTGCTATTAATTATTTTAACTTTACATTTCGAATTCGGCTTGCCGCCATTACTCAATTAAAAAATGACCAGGACCGAACCCTGAGAGTTGGGTCGAGTTGGCCTAAAGATTTTGTGACGTCAATGACTCAACACGTGCCTTTTGGCTTTGTTGTCTATGACCCGGAGGGAATCGCGTTGAGTCATTGACGTCACAAATCAAGTTACGTGTACCAGATCGCAAATCAGTAGAACGTGGGCTCGGATTTATGAACGGAGTAATGGCGGACGGATTTTACGTGATTTTCGTGGGTTTTCGGCCAGCTATTTCTGAGCTGTACAAGAATATATCAATCTAATTTATAGCAATTCGAATTTGTCTAAACCTATTAGATACATTTGCATTAAAAAAAGCAGAAAAGAAATGCAAAAATTTTCGTCGTAGTGCAATTTAACTTACCATAATTTAATTTGATTATTTTGCCAAATTTAATAAGTGTTATTATACATTTTGCTCACCATCTCTATTCTCATTGGCTGAGAGCACACAGCTAATTAATGCTGACATTGAATTGTGATGTCATATCTACAGACAGTGGGAGTTATGCATGCAGATGTGAACTCAAATCTACAGTGAGATTTTTACACGCAGAGGTGATGTCATGCAAGATTTCACAATCTGCGAAGGGAAAAGCTAAAAAAAGGCTGCAAAGTTTAGCCTGAAATGATGAATTAGTGCATTAAATGTGTTATAAAACAATCATTGGATTCAGTTTTCCCGTGAGAGCAAGAATTATCAAGGCCTCTGTTTGTATTATCCACCAAACCTCGGCCTTGATAATTCTTGCTATCATGCTCAACCTCGTCCAATAATATTATTGTTAATTATTAGTGATAGTAATTGGAATGAGTGGAGTGGAGTACAATTCAGGGTTTAATCAGGCGAGTAATTTCAAATTGATTGAGCACGATTGTAAGCACAATTACCCCTGAATTGTACAAGTTGAAGTTCAATTACTAGTTGATTGCATCAATAACAAAATATGAGATTAAAAAAACAACGCTGACTTGTTTAAAACCAGTAGAGAATGATTGATGTACACATAGCGTGGGTATCCAATTACAGCTATCCCATTACAAACAGTTGTTATTGGATAGCTGTAATTGTTGTAATTGGATAGCCATCGATTGATCTGTCGATTGGCTGTTAACATAATATATATATATATATATATATGTTGTGGTTTAATTTTTGTTTTGGTTTGAAAATTTTCAAACCAGTTTAATTTTTATTTTCCTTTGTCTCAGATTCATTATCATAATCTAAGACAAAGGAAAACAAAAATCAAACTGGTTTGAAAATTTTTAAACCAAAGAAAAAATTGGACCACAACATATATATATATATAATATATATATATATATATATATATATATATATATATATATATATATATAATAAATAAACACAAAGTGAAAACCCTAAAAATTGTCCTGATCGGGATTCGAACCCGCGTCCCCGACTTTCTAGCGTCGATGTGTTAACCACTACACCACCAGGACGACCACGCAACAACGCAGCCAAACTAAAGGCTTTATGGCTCACGGGCCTCCTGAACAATTTTCAGTGTTTTCACAGGAGCTGACTGGAAGGAGGAAACCATCAGTGATTAAACTAGTACATATACTGTTATCTAAGGACCATATTGTGTTGATTTGTAATCTTTGAAGGAGTTCCTGGTCAAATGAATTGGATGCCAGCCCCTCAAGCACCATTAGGATGCCCTCCAGGACTGGAATATTTAACTGCCATTGATCAAGTCCTTGTACAACAACAGATTGAGCTTCTGGAAGGTAATTTTTATTAATAAATAATATTAAATATTTTTTAAAGTGCCTATCACCCCTAGAAAGTTATTTTTAGAATCAACTCTACATGTATGTACATTGAATAGTTAAATGGTAAAATATTTCTTGTTTTGAACATCGTGTTAGTGAGTTATAGAGATTTGAATTTACAAAAAGCTAATTAGATGACGTGAACCTGGGAATCATTTATTATACAACTACTTGTTTTCACCTCCAAGTAATGTTTTTTACAAATCAAAAATGCTAATTAGATGATGTCAACCCAGGAATCATTTCTTATACAACTACTTGTTTTCACCTCCAAGTAATATTTTTTACGAATCAATTGACTATCCACAGTTTATTTTTAGTATTTATCAAATTATTATCCTCAAGCTGTAAACTGCGTATTGTAAATTGGCGTATAAATACATGTAATGGCAAATTCCCCGGTTGATGTCATCTAATTAGCATTTTGTAAATTAAAATCTCTATAACTCACAAACATGACGTTCAAAACAAGAAATATTCTACCATTCAACTATTCAATGTACATAGAGTTGATTTTGAAAATAACTTTCTAGGGGTAATAGGCATAACTGACTCTGGATTAGGGTTCTTTAGAGTTCTCATTCTGTCTCCTTTGAATTATTTATCCTTTCACTCCCAGAGTCAATGATGGAGTGTAGTGTAGTTCTAACGTTTGAGTCTGTGTATGAAATCCTATGGTGTGACCATTCAAATGAAACCTCTTTGGCAGTACTTTTGCGTGGTACCATTGTTCTAACTTTTGAGTCTGTTGATGAAATCCTATGGTGTGACCATTCAAATGAAACCTCTTTGGCACTACTTTTGCATGGTACCATTTGTTCTAACTTTTGAGTCTGTGTATGAAATCCTATGGTGTGACCATTCAAATGAAACCTCTTTGGCACTACTTTTGCATGGTACCATTTGTTCTAACTTTTGAGTCTGTTGAAGAAATCCTATGGTGTGACCATTCAAATGAAACCAGTCGTTGGCAGTACTTTTGCATGGTATCATTTGTTCTAACCTTTGAGTCTGTGTATGAAATCCTATGGTGTGACCATTCAAATGAAACCTCTTCGGCAGTACTTTTGCGTGGTACCATTTGTTTTTACTAAACAAATTTTGGGATTTTTCTTAAATTTTGATGTTTAACATTCTTGGGAGTGAAAGGGTTAATTAAAACGTTTTTTAATCACCCAAAAGTAATAATCACCTCTACATGTAAATCCCTGTTGCTTTCAGAAATCTATGGTGTTTTGTGTTTCAGCCTGAGAGCTACTTTGATAGAAAAACAAAACATTAAGAACACCATAGAAACCAATTTTCTATGTAGCTTCTTTCTTCACTTCCCCACCTAGTTAAATCAAAGGCTCCTAAGAGCCAACCGTGAATAAGAAATGCTAACGCGTAACACAATATTGCGGTAAGCTTATGTTTTCACATTGACATGGTTCAATAGAAAAAAGAGACAGTACATCACTTTCATAATGTTCAGTAATGTTCAGTTCACTTTCGTAATGTTCAGTCCAAGAAGAAAGAAAAAAAGGTATGTCCTGAGTGAGACTTGAACCTCGGGCCTTTCGGCTGTCATTCCGCACTTTAAACCACTTGGCAACCGTGATCACTGACTTATAACAGGAAAAATTTAATTACTTCAAGGTAGACACGCATCAAAACGCGTGTCTCGGTTGAAAAATCCTTTTAGATGGATTTTAATGTTGCATTAAAGACTCCAAATGCAAAACATCTTTAAGCTTATTGTTGTTTGTATGCGTTTACAACAACTTAGTTATTGTTAAAATACAGTACATCACTTTCATAATGTTCAGTGCAATCAAAGAAAGAAAAAAAAGAAGAAGAAGAAAAAAGAAAGGGGAGGTTCTGAGCGAGACTTGAACCTGGGGCCGTCCGGCTGTTATTCCGCGCGCTAAACCACTCGGCCATCGTGATCACTGACTTGGAACAGGATAAATTTAATTACTTCAAGGTAGATACACATCAAAACGTGTGTCTCGGTTGAAAAATCCTTTTAGATCAATTTTAATGTTGCATTAAAGACTAAATGCGAAACATCTTTAAACTTATTGTTGTTTGTATTCGCTTACAACAAATTAGTTATTGTTATTGCTGAAATCACGCTGTTCTTGTTACAAAACGGAGTGAGTGAGCGAGTGAGTGAGTGAGTGCTCATTTGCATATCTGTCTCCGTTAACCTGTTCATTAAGGCGGCGAAATACGAGATACAAAAACCCTCAACTTGTCGCGCAACATTGGCAAATTTGTTGCGTGACAAGTTGAGAGTTTGATGAAAAACGAGCAACGAAGGCAAAATTTGTTGCTCAAAGTTGACCCGCGCTCTACTTTTCGCAACAAATTTCTTCAACCTGCAACAAATGTTTTTGTTGCGCGACAAGTTGATCACGCATGGTGAAAAACGGGAAACATCAACCAAAACTTGCAACGATACAATGTTGCGCGACAAGTTGAGGGTTTTTGTATCTCGTATTTCGCCGCCTTTACGCATGCGCGTATTCACAGGTTAAAAATTAGTGATAACCCTGCAATATTATTTATTCATGCTAAAATTTGAGTCCCTAAGTGTCCTGATTCCATCCCTTATGATTATGGTCCATCCAGTACAGGTCACTCATACAGGCCTGGCTGCTTAATACAGACTGAGGTTGAACTGGAAAGAACATTGTCGTAAATAAATGTATAAACAATTTAAGACATATTCACCTTATTCAACCCAAATTAGGTTTCCCCCGCCGACCAATTGGCAAACAGAGAAAATCATCAACCTTTTTCAGGCCAATAGACAAAGCATGAACCCATTCAGGGCGCGACAAAAGCGCTGTCCGATAGCCCAGGGCTAGTGAAGCGACCTGCGGGCTAGTGTATTTTTATTGCAGTTTGCCGGATGGGCAAGCAATGAAAAAGTGAATGTTAGGAACATTTTAAAAATGTACAAAAATATCAAAGGTGAACAATAGTAAGATTGATTATCACCTTCGTTATTCTTTGTCATTTGTAAGTTAAATTTACTTGGAAAGCAACAACAATACTTTAAAAAGTTGCCTCCTGGCGACTAGTTCTAAATTTTCAATCATCAATACTCAATTTTTAGTCACATTGGTGACCAGTTGGTCACTGAATAAATTGTTATTTACTTTTGGGCTAGCTCCTCAGGGCTCTGGACTAGTCGGGCAAGCTGATTTTATCAGTTTCATCTCTCACCCTGCCATTAATTCTCAAGAGTGCCAAAAATCAAAATTAGAGAAAATCCTCAAATATTTCATTTTGTAAAAATATTGAAAAACAAACGGTACCAAGAAAAAGTACTGCTGAAGAGGTTTCATTTGAATGATCACACCACAGGATTTCATCAATAGACTCAAAAGTTAGAACAAATGGTACCATGCAAAAGTACTGCTGAAGAGGTTTCATTTGAATGGTCACACCATAGGATTTCATCCACAGACTCAAAAGTTAGAACAAATGGTACCATGCAAAAGTCGGTACTGCTGAAGAGGTTTCATTTGAATGGTCACGCCATAGGATTTCGTCCACAGACTCAAAAGTTGAAACAAATGGTACCATGCAAAAGTACTGCTGAAGAGGTTTCATTTGAATGGTCACACCATAGGATTTCATCAACAGACTCAAAAGTTAGAACAAATGGTACCATGCAAAAGTACTGCTGAAGAGGTTTCATTTGAATGGTCACACCATAGGATTTCATCAACAGACTCAAAAGTTAGAACAAATGGTACCATGCAAAAGTACTGCTGAAGAGGTTTCATTTGAATGGTCACACCATAGGATTTCATACACAGACTCAAAAGTTAGAACAAATGGTACCATGCAAAAGTACTGCTGAAGAGGTTTCATTTGAATGGTCACACCATAGGATTTCATCAACAGACTCAAAAGTTAGAACAAATGGTACCATGCAAAAGTACTGCTGAAGAGGTTTCATTTGAATGGTCACATTGTAGGTTTCTGTTTCCAGACTCAAACGTTAGAAGTACACAACATGTCTCAATAATTGACTCTGGGATTGGAAGGGTTAACACATGAAAGGTCATCTATGTTCTCAATGGAACAGGCAATCACTGAGCATTTATGTTTGTTATATTTTTTTAACATGTCAGGGTCTGAATGATCAATATTGTTGTTTATAAAATAAGTGATTCTGATTTGACCTTTGCATTTAACAGCTTTCACTGGGTTTGAAACAAACAACAAATACAAGATATGCAATTCCATGGGTCAACAAGTCTACTTTGCTGCCGAAGGTATGTTGACTTAATATGGCATCGCTAAGCTGTAAGATAATTTATTATATGGAAAACTGGTCCACTCTGAAAAGAAACGTTCTGATTGGTTTCTTGAGGGGTCTGAATTTTGCAGTACGGACCGCAAAGATGGACCACTCACGAACTCATTTTGCCAAATTCCTTTTATGAAACAACAAACAAATGAAACCTGTTTTCTATTAAGTATAGGAACATTTTTCCTCATGTTTGGCAGACAATTTTAGTTATAAACGTTTTGTAAAGTGGCTTGAAAAATGCAAGGATATGAATGGTTGCATTAATTTATCAGCTAGTTTTTAGAAACGCCATTACAATAAAAACTTTATTGAACTAGCTTGTTCGGTCCACATTGGGAATATAATGGTCAAGTTATTTTTTTGCAAGTTTATGGACTGAGCCGAAGGTGAAAATGAAGGAATAAAATCGCCAAATCTTTGCTAATTAAGACCAGGTATCCAAACCTCCTTCACGGTTGTGATTTCCTTTGTCACCTATCGTCATGAATTATTATTGAGTTTTAGAACTTTACCTTGCCTTGCTTGTTTGCCCACTATGTATTAATATTATTTTGGGAATTGGTGGTTCATGTAAATCTTCATTTCCTGTAAAATAACTGATACTTAACAGGGTGTTCATTAGGCATCGGAGATCGGAGAATTCTCCGTCTACTACGCAGAATTCTCCGGCTAAATTTGGATGGCAATATGTAGCTATCTTCGCTCTTTCATAATATTCTCCTGTTACTTTACACTATTCTCCTGCTACTACAATTCTTAATGAAAACCCTGACTTAAAGGGGTGCGCGTGGAATAAGAGCTTGTTCTTAAAAAATGTTCAAATTTTCTGCTTCGGCGATTTCTTTAGGTAATTTATTCCATGCGTCAATTATGCGAATAAAAAAAGAATATTTGTAACTATTTAGTGAACATTGCGGATTCAAAGTTGAGTTTGAAACGGTGGTTAGCTCTTTAAAAAAAACGAAAATTGTGTGCAATCGTAAAAAATGTTGAAGGGTCGAGTCCATTAAGTCTGTTTATTGTCTTATAACACTCAGTAAGCCAGGAAAATGATCTTTGTTGTAGCGTTGGCCATTTAAGGAACTCTAAACATTCTTCATAGGACATGCCTCGCCCCAATATTCCCAAGTGCACACTTGGATGCTCTACGTTATACTTTTTCCAAGGTGTATATAACCTTTTTTGAAGTGCGGACACCAGACTGAAGAGCAGTACTCAAGTATGGGACGTACTAGGCTCTCACTTAGGGCGTTTCTCCCGGCACCCCTTTGACTTATGTTAATAAGTATCAATAAGTATTAATCAGCACCTATACAATGTACCTGGCTACCTGTCTGAACTTAATTCAATCACCACTGCTTCTTGCTGCTTCTTCTACTTCTCGTCGTACAAGACTCTCGGTGATCGAGCATTTATGTTTGCAGCCCCCAAGTTATGGAATGCCCTTCCATTGGACAATCCACCTGCTATTAGTTTGTCTGCTTTTAAAACTCAAGTCCTGGGGGGGGGGGGGGTACTCCCTATAATGGGCTATACGGGGATGCTCCGCCCGAAAGGGGTACCTTTTTTAGGCTGGAGGTATATGAAAGGGTAGGGATTTCATGAGTTGAAGTATAAGAAAGGGTAGGGATTTAACAAAGAATAGGAAAGGGTAGCGAAAACATGAGTTGAAGCATAAAAAAAGGTAGGGAAAACTGCCATTTAAGTATTATCGTTCAAAATATATCAAACAGACACACGTAAAGGCTAAATGAAAGGGGTATCATTTTCAATGAAAGGTATATGAAAGGGGTACCATTTTCAATGAATGGTATATGAAAGGGTTACCTTTTCTGTCAAAAACGGTATATAAAAGGGTAAGGGTTTGGACCTTGGGGCGGAGCATCCCCGTACAAAACTTTGTTGAGTACCCCCCACCCCCCCAGGACTCGAGTCAAGACTTTTTTATGGAACTTAATTCTTATAATGTATTTAGCGCATTAGAACATTGAATGGTTAGTGCACTATATAAGTTATTTGTTATTATTATTATTATTGTCAATAGCTAAAAAAGTGAATAAGGTTGAAAAGCTCTGATAAAATGATTTTTTTTTAGACACTGACTGCTGTACTCGACAATGTTGTGGCCCTGGTCGTCCATTTGAGATGAAAATTCTCGATAACTTGCAAAGAGAAGTGATACACCTCTCCCGGCCCTTACGGTGCCAGTGCTGCTGTTGTCCCTGTTGTCTTCAGGAAATTGAAATCCAGTCCCCACCTGGGACAGTCATTGGATATGTGGAGCAAAAGTAAGTTCTGTTTAATAGCATGGATTGGCATGCATTTATGACAGCTGCAGGTTGCTTTGTATTTTCATGTTTGTAACACTCGTTTGCTTCAGAGTTTCACTACTATTCAAGATTGATTTTTTCATACCGCTGATCAGTTTTAATTCTAGATCAAAACTCTCTGCAATTTATAATGCCCTATGAAAGACTAAACTACTATAACCTTCACAGCGGCACATCCTCCCCCCCCCCCCCCCCCCCCCCCCTGTACCACGGTGGGGGTATAAGTTTGCGTGTATGTCTGAGGGTTACTTTACTGTATAAATGTGTGATTTGTATGTGTTAAACTGATGTACTTACTTACAGGTCTGTCACTCCAAGTGGAGCAATTTAGGCCATCAACAACACCAAAAACATTTTATAGATCATGTGTATTTTATGATATGTGTAGTATATAGATGTAGATTTAAATTATACAGTTGAACAGTATGATTTTGTAAAATAGGTGGACACTCTGGAAGGCGAAGCTGGAAGTTCAAGATGCACAGCGTCAGCACATTATGACGATCAACGGACCATGCTGTCCTTGCAGCTGTGGCTCAGATGTGGAATTTCCTGTGAGTTTTTGTAGTGGTTGTATAAGGGCCGATTTACATGGTACAACTTTGTCGCATGCGACAAAGTTGTACTGTGTAAATCGGCCCTAAGGTTGCAGTGTTGTTTCTGTTTGGAGGTGCAAAACATCATATTTTGATTTAATTCCAGTTCTCATTAAGTCATTACATAGTGAAATAACAGCTAGCGAAATAACAGTGAGTCCAGCAAATTTGATTTTGTGACAGGTGGTCAAGAAATTACATGTAGAAGTTTGACTCTTCTAGCTGTTATTTTGTCTCCTAAGTTATTAACACATCTTTGCTTATGCCACTTTTGGCAATTTTTTTCTTTGCATTTCAAGACAATAAAGCAAGTTTAAGACATTACTGGCAAATTCCTGGCTATAAAATTATCATGAAAACACAATGTATCAATCTGGACTCTTTAACTCCCAAGAGTGTCAAATATCAAAATTCAACATTCATACCAAAATTCGTTTTGTAAAATATTGTAAAACAAATGTTACCTTGCAAAAGTACTGCTGAAGAGATTTCATTTGAATGGTCACACCATAGGATTTCATTCACAGACTCAAAAGTTAGAACTGCACAACATGTCTCCATAATTGACTCAGAGTGAAAGCTGGTTAATGTGCATCCGTTTTCTGTCTTCAGTGTTGTAGAAAGGTGGTACGTTTTAAAACCATCACCGATTTTCAATTTAGTGACGGGAGATAAGGTGAAAATTATGTTTAAAAAGTCAATATAGTTCAGTTATGCCCCTAGCCCTTCAATTATTATTAAGTCTGAGATTGTACATGAGCTTTGTAAGTGAATGCACATGCCAGGACTCCTTGTTTGAATTAATGCCTAGTTTAAGGTTGTGAAGGCGCGGTGGTGTAGTGGCTAGCCTGTGCGGTGGTGTAGTGGTTAGCCTGTGTGGTGGTGTAGTGGTTAGCCTGTGCGGTGGTGTAGTGGTTAGCCTGTGCGGTGGTTGGACTTTAGACCTGAAGGTTGGTGGTTCAAGGCTTGGTCTCGACCACTCTGTATTTGGCTTTGGTTTACATGAAGCATTTTACAATGCAATTAAGGACTGTATTTTTTGTTTACAAATAATTTACAAAAATCACCTGGTTTTTTTTGTCCTGTTGTACCAGATCAGCTCTGCCGATGGAAGCAGTCAGATTGGAATGATTTCCAAGCACTGGTCTGGATTTGTGAGAGAATTTTTTACAGATGCTGAGAACTTCGGCATTCGATGTAAGGAATCACGCCAGGCAAATAGGACATCAAATTGTGCTACCACCCACTAATTAGCCTGCGTAGCTGGTGGTTTTGTTGGCGCGCGAGATGCTGAATTCACAAGCGGTAAAGCTGCAGAAATGAGAGGCAAAGCCACGAGGGGAATGGAAAGGAAAAAGAGAAACTGGCTTCGCCGCTCGCGAATTCAGCATCGTGTGCACCCCCCCCCCCCCCCAAAAAAAAAAAAAAAAATGCAGGCTACCTGCTTATAACTTTTTATAACTTTTTAGGAGTTTTTATTGGAATTTTCCTTAAATTTTGCAAAAAATATTCATGTACATGTAGAACTTGTCATTCTCCAAAGTCGTTTTTTTTTTAGATTTTGGCATTTTTGGCTCAGTGGAAATGACGTCACAAAGTTGGCACCAAATTTTATCTTTAATATTATGGGATATGTAATGACGGTTTCCGAAAGAACTTGCTACAAGGGTCTCAAAAAGATATAGCAAAAGATTGTAACATTTTGAAATTTGAATTTCCCGCCATTTTTAAGCTATTTTTAGAAACAAAATAGTGAAAAATTCAACTCAAAGTGAGGCTTGAAAAAGGTAGCTTGTCCAAATGAGAAGCCTGAAAAAAAAAAGCTAAAATGTACTGCTCTAGCCCTCCTGTTTAGGCGCATGTGCGACATGTCAATAAGAGACTGAAAACTACTACAGTGCTGGCCATCACTGGTTTACCAAAATCTGGCCATGCTGGCCATATTCACCACTTCAGAAAGCTGAGCACTAGCTTTTGACATTTCTGGGATCCTTTGGGTAACCAATATGAGCTATGCATGATTGGTTAATGGTTGCCGTTGGAAATCATCAACCTATCGTAACTAATGCAGGTTACCCAAACGATCCCAGAATGCTCAGTGACCTGAAAGCTGGTGCTTAATCTTCCTAAAGTTTCTAGAGTGGCGAATTGACAAAATTTGTCTCATGTTTGTTTATATGTTTTCCCTCTTCTTTTATTTTGTTTTTTTGCACCAGACCCCAGACTTGCCTGCAAAGGATGCTAAGTATTGTTCCCCATTCTCAGAGCTGAATAGCTAATGTATATTTTTTCTCTAATCAGTTCCTCTAGACTTGGATGTCAAATTCAAAGCCATCTTAATGGGAGCTTGTTTTCTTGTTGTAAGTACCATGATAATCTTTCTATTTTACCATTTCACTTCCATAGTCAAGCTTTCACTCTTGTAGTATGATTCTAACTTTTAAGTGTGACTATTCATATGAAAGCTTCCGGGCAGTAGTAACAGTACTGCTGTTTATTATGCTGTACAAGGTGGTTCTAACTTTTGAGTCTGTGGATGAAAATCCTACAGTGTGACCATTCAAATGAAAGCTATTGAGCAGTACTTTCCTGTGGTACTGTTTATTATGCTGTACAAGGTGGTTCCAACTTTTGGGTCTGTGGATGAAATCCTAAAGTGTGACCATTCAAATGAAAGCTATCGAGCAGTACTTTTCTGTGGTGCTGTACAAGGTGGTTCAAACGTTTAAGTCTGTGTGTATATTTTGGTAACAACTAAGATAATTAAGTAAATTGGCCACCGTAAACGTATTAAAAAGCTGATGTTTTAGCATTAGCCCGTCCGATTCACTCCGACGAAGGGCTACATTCCAAACGTCGGCTTTAATTGAACCAGTTTACCGTGGCCGGCCAAGCTGCATAAGTTGCGTTCCTTTTAACCAATGTACAGTAAATCCGAATTCTGCGATCAAAAGTTCGATTTCCGTTCCATTTAAGGACAAATCAATCTCAGATTGCAAGCTGAACGATCCACGTCCGAAGATGGATCGTTCAGGTTGGTATCTGAATCTGGTCTCCGATTGTGCGTTCCATTTGACGAACCTGTTTCGGATCAAAAGCACGTGGTCGTTTAGAACTCACAAACAGACAAACAAACAGAGGCCCTTTGCAGGGGAACGGTAGAGTCTACCTTCTATAGCTCAGAAGGAGGTCGGACACTTCTTGAGAATTATATAACGTAATGTCGACACTTAGAATTTTATTTTCAATAAATTTTTAAGTGTAAAAAGGAAAATCTAAAATCCCCACTCAGGATTGAACCTGTGACTTACATAGCCTACCGTACCACAGTACCACCTAGCTTCTCGGGTTGTTTAGGCCTAAATTTAACTTTATAAATTGCTAACCCCAACCTCAACTGTAAGCTAACCAGTTACTCCGTTATATAAGTCTCAATAAGGTGTCCGACCTCCATCTGAGCTATGGAATCTAGACTCTTCCCAGGGGAACAAACAATCTGGATTGCCTAAAACTGAAACTTGATTGTCCAAAAGGAACGCTTCCTTAATCGACCCAGTTCAGTTCGGTTGACCTCGATTACAATGTATCTGTTGTAAAAGTGTGATGTTCTCTTTTTGTATTTCAGGATTTCATGTTCTTTGAACATACGAACAACTGATACTGTACTTCATGCGCACATACGTAGCAGTTTACTTTGGAAAATGTACGATGGCAGTTTACACAATCGATTCCTTGTGGAACAGTAGTATCTTAATAAACTTAGGTTTAGAGCGGTTTTCAAGCAATATATGAAACACGAGGAAGAGTGTTTCATCAGGATGTCCAAACACCGAGAAGTGGGTTGAGAAACGAGGCGCAGCCGAGTTTTTTTAAACCATTCCAAGGTGTTTGGATACCTGATGAAACACTCTTTCGAGTGTTTGATTCAGCTTCTTAAACTGATCGTTAAATGCAGAGAAAACGAAGGAACAAAATCGGTAGTGTTTTCCTTTGTGTTCTCGTCATGAATTATTAATGAGTTTGAGAATTGAGTGTCGTAAGTAATCTTGTGATTGCTTTGGTTTTGCATCTCTGAGCTTTGTGATTGGCTAAAAAATCTCGCGCCACCTTCTCAACCAATCAGAAGTGAAACCAAAACCAATCAAGACTTGCTTGCACGTGTTTTTCCTTCTGAATCTTCTCGTCCAGTTTAGTTGTATATTTGGTGACATTTGGCGATATAACCTGGAAATTAAGTAAACACAATTTCGTTATTTCGGCGGAATAGTGCCCCTTTCAGTTTATTCATACGAGTTTCTAGTTTATCCTAAGATGGATACTGTAGGATTTCAAATACATGCTGACATCCCCGGTATCTTTATGAATAAGCAAAGCTAATGGGGTGCGACTTTTGCAAAATCCTCATTGTATAGACTTTTTTTTTTAAATATGTTGTAATCCGTTAGTTTAAAACAAAAAATTAAAAGCAAATATCTTGCAAATTTGAACTGATTTTATATTGTATTCGCATCACAGTTGATCCTCCATGGCGACTACCTCTCGTACGCGACAACTTTTCCTAAATACCAAAATTTTTCCAATTAAATCATTATAATTGAAACCAGGCGGTGTGCGTCATGAGTTGCAATGCCCCTTGGGTTGATTTGTGGAGCGGCCCATAGGCCTTTATTACGCCCCGCCATTTTGTATAAAAACAAACGATTTTTGCCCGCCCAACGTCGTTTTCAACTTTTTCACTGCGAGGCTGGGCGGGCAAAAACAAAGCATTTTAGTCAACATGGCCGCCTCGTGATAAAGGCCCAAGTTCCCTTTGCCTCGACGGAGTGAACATCTCCTACGTTTGCGGTATTTAGCCCGAATTTAAATTTGGCGCCTTTTCTTTGGTATTAAAAGTAATCAAGATACAAGTCTGCAAACGAAAACATAGGTACGCAACGTGTACATGAAAATATTTGCACTATTGACACTTGGCTTAAAGGCGAACTTGTGGTATGAAGGGGCAAAGCCCCACAACGAATCTAATGCAAATGAGCAAGAACAATAGATTTTGCTCATTTGCATGAGTTGGACAGACCAGCCGCCTTTTATATCGCGGGTTTTGGCTTTAACAGAGCATCATAAGAGTTGAAATTATATTATGTAGCTTGAAAATGGCGTGAAAATCGCCTGTCGCAAGGTTGTCCCTCTGTGTACAAGTCATAAGAAGATGGAAATTAATAATCAAAATCATTTCTGGGATCTCTACTGCTTGTTTGAAGATGTGTTTATAGCTTGAATGCTATGGACAGAGTCTAGTGCAAGAACTTTTAATTTAAACATAAATAGGACATGAATGCTATTGATTAATACCATAGCATATATCACTGAGAGAGTTCAACACAAGACTGAAAAGGGTGGATTCAAATTCTACCAATCATATTAACATTGTCAGAGATATCCAAGTTAACTCCAGAACTGAATTTTTTTAACTTCATCAGATAGCATATAGAACATAGAAATGATGGTATGTGTAAAAGCATGTGTATCTAATTTCCATCAGAATTAAAAACTATTTTGATGGACATAAGATACACATGCTTTACTATACATCATTTCTATGATTAATTGTTGCTATCTTGTTACAGCATTAAATCAAAGGCTCCTTGGAGCCAACTCGTGAATACGAAACAATCTTCAAACTCTCCCCTCTCCTAGGAGTTTTGTTCCACCGATCCTCTGCGTCCAACTCCTCACCCTACCCCAACGCAGTACCCATCGGTAAGGCAGTTGACCATTACCTATATCAATATACGCACAAGCCTTATGCAATGCTCAGCGGAATTACCAAGAAAAGTTTACAGCCGACAGAAGGAGTGACAATTTGCATATTTGCCCCCGTTTGCTATAACTCGTTCAACGCTTCGCGTATTCACGAGTTAAGAAAGGGTGATAAATGTCATCTTAGCACCAGAGGGTTACCTATGCAGTGTTGGGATCAAACAACCGTTGTTCACTACCACCCGTCAAATGTATTTGAACAATAACACATCAGTCAATCCTGGTAGTACGTGTCCAGTGTACCCCAGGGCATGCACATCTTCATGTTTTGAACTTTATGGAATCCTCGTTTAATTTCCCCAGGTGAGTTATTAACAAGACAAGAAATCTGTTGCCAACTACATCTGAAAAGGTCTAAAAGCTTTAATGCAATGCTAAATCAATAGAAAGATTGGCCATTAGAGATCACCTCTCGGTTCGCAAGTTACTGTAAAGCGAATGATACACGGTACAACAACGTACAACATTGGTTGCTCAACAAATGTTGTACTATGTTGCAACTTGTTGAATGAGTAACAAACATTCAACATTTTAAAACGATTGACTGACGCCGTTCAACAAGTTGCAACTTGTTGAACGGAATAGAGCCAAGTTCTATTTTCGTTCAACAACTTTCAACATGTTGAACGGCATATTTCAACATTCAACATTTGTTGAACAGCGGCTGCAACATTTGTTGCTCAACAAATGTTGAACCGTGTATCATTGGCGTAACTGGAGTGATGGTCACTGCTGGAAATGACTTATGCACAAATACACAGCATTGGAATACAGCCAAAATTAAAATGGGCTTGCTAATCAGTTTGGAGTTGATTTTGTCCCTTGTTTGCATTATAGAGCTGCTTTTGTATATAATCCAATATCTGCTTTTGTATATAATCCAATATATCTTTCAACAAGTCCCCGGCTTAATATTTCGCTAAAACTATTTCTGGAAAACTAAGCATAAAAAAAAAACAGTAAAATATTTCTTAGAGAAAAACAACTTTTTCTCAGTCAGTAGAATAACTAGTATGACTTATTTGCGAATCAAGTACACCAGTTGCGCCGGTATCGCGGAAAATTGCCCGAGAAACAAATTTTGAAGTCAAAATTGTTTTCTTCACATAATGTGAATGAAAAAAGAAAGAAAAGAAATGTTACACAATAGAGAACTCAGAGTATGAGAAAGTAGCTGGTTTTGGAAATGGAAAAGTGTGCTTGTAAGCTTTCAATTAAAGTTTTGTATCAATGTTATGATTCTAAACGTTTCGTGTCTCGCAAACGTGTTTTCATAGAGAAATATTTCATGCTGCACTTGTGAAACGGACCTTTCATTCAACTGATCTCTTACACTATCCGCTATCTAATATTCTAAGATTATCGATTTTTGGTCGGTGTTATAAAGTTGGGATCTTGGACCTCAATCCTCTTCAGACATGTTTACAGCTGTTTGTTTTCGGTGACGGCCAAGCACCGCCAAGCACCGGCCGACAAGCTGAAGCGTTCACTACACTTACACAAGATTTTGATCAGAATGCCCCTTAACACAATTTTCGCTAATAGATATACTCTACGTCCTCTTATTTTCGCTATGCGTGGGAAGAATCGTTTGATTACTCAAATCTGCTATGTTTCTAAAAAAAAAGCGGTTTTTTTAAACTTACACAATTTCGAGAAAGAAAAGAAATCGGGCCTTGAATGCTGTTTTCGGACTAATCCAAATTGTTGTTAGCTGTAGATGTTATCAGAGCGATTCTCTGCAGGTTACATTACACAATAACTCTTATTATGAGCTTGGGCAAAACTTGTAAAGCTACAAATAATAATAATAAACGGAACCAATTCAAAGTAGAAATATTTAGTGTTTTCATGATCGGTCCTGTATATCTTGTATGCCAATTTGACGGTTTAGCAAAATGAATAAACTTCATTAGTAAATTTTTACCTCTCGATAATGATTTTCTAGATTTCTGACTGGTCCCACCGCTACCGATCTGAGTCGTCATTGGTTAATTTGCCCAAATATGGAAAAATGATGACGAATTACGCGAAAAAAAATTGTTTTCCTCGTCGCGGAAAAAAATGGCACGTGCACGTGGCGCGCAAATCTTTCCTCGTCCGCAGTATAATTTCCACAATTGTTATGTTCAAATCCATAACCATTTCTGCCAGTCCGATTAAGACATTTTTGAAGTAAACTTTGACATTCTTCTCGATCTTATTTTGAAGGAAACTACTTTTGAAAGAAACATTCTTCTCGATCTCGCCGCTTGTTAGCATTTACTTGCTTTCGATTTGCGAAGCGGTCATGTGACACTTGTTCACTGACGTGACAGTCATGTATTTTTTTGGAGCGGAAATAATTTTTTTTCCAATTACCGGTTATTTGAGTGTTTGAAAATTGACTAAAACAGTTATTCATCTCGGCCTAGCCGAATATGAGCTGATATATAACCAACTCGGCGCGACGCCTCGTTGGTTATATATATCAGTTCATATTCGGCTCGTCTTCGATGAATAACTGTTAAATATCCCCCCACTTCTTCATGTCAACTTGACGAGTAATACATTTAGTCAATTTGCCGTCAGATCCGCGCTCTCCCTCAGAATCAATACATTTGATACTAATACAAACTAAAGTATTTGCCTATGTTCAGCCACCATTCGTACAAAACATATATGAACTAAACAAAGTTCTTATCTTTGAAGATATCCCTCCTGATTCGTCCATTCCCATTGTTTGTCCTCTTGAGTTGTTTCTTTAGTCCTCCATGTTCCTGACTTTAATCATCTCTTTGAAGTTCCTGAAAATATAAATGAACGACTGATAAGATAAAATGTTTAATTTTTGTTATTTTACAGACGACCAAGGTTGAATTTTAGTTGCTTTAGGCGTGGTTTTCATCAACAATTAATGGTATAAAGAGAAAATAATAAGAACAAGAATTATAATCTCTTGATGGTATACAATGAAAATGTAAACGATTTCTAACACTGAGAAATTTCAACATTTGTTTCGAGGCCTTCGGCTTCTTAAGTTGAACTATAAATTGTTCTTTTAAAAGTGTATACAGCTTCAACGAAATTGACCAGCCCTTAGACTTTTTTGCAAGACAAACGCAATACCAAAACGCAGAGACGTCTTAAGCCGAAGAGAAGCTCAACGCACGTGTTCATCTTGCAAAATTTTATACTTTTTCCGGCACCGAATAAATGTATTTTTTTTGCAAAGCGACTCTTGCCTTCGGTTGGAGTTGTGGGGCGACTTTTTCCTTGGCGGAACGCCTTCCCAGAGTCTTCCAAGTTAACCGATCGCGTTTTATTTTGTAATCCCCGAGGGGAAAATTTTATTAACCCTCGGGCATACGAGGAACGGGGGTGGATGCCACCCCTCTCATGTTTTTTTTTTAAATTCTTTAGCGGCTTTTAATTTGGGATGAATTTTTTCGTACGACAACTCTTGTGATGTGGCTATGACAACCAATTAATAGGCATGTCGTCTGAAATATTGAGTCTTTTCTACTGAATGATGCAGTATGATACAAAAGCAAGGCTGATTAAACGGTACGGAAATTGTATTTGAATCCAATAGTTCGAAAGGTACAGCCTTTCTTCTTCAGGGTCTTACAGAAAAAAAAAACCTGTAAGACCCTGAAGAAGAAAGGCTGTGCCTTTCGAAATATTGGATTCAAATACAATTTCCGTACCGTTTAATCAGCCTTGCTTTTGTATCATACTGTTTCATTTTTACGCTGATTAGATCCTTTACCACAGGATCCGGTGCTTCTTTCTTTTGTTACGGTGGTCCTTGCAAACACAGTTACGTCTTTTCTACTGAAAATTTTTTACTGTAAATTCATTTCTTGTGGTAAGTTTCACTCACTCACTCCGCTTCCATCAGCTGTAAACTTTCCTTGGTAATTCTGTTCATAAGGCTTTCGTGACAAACATAAAATGCAAAGGAACAAATATCGAATCGTGTTTATAAAAGCCATAGTTAAGCATGAGCTTACTTTACTGCAATGATTGCGTTACGCGTTGCGGTACAAGGTTCAAATGACATGATGGCATTTATATCATGTTTATTATACCATGTATACCTTTGCATATTTTACACACTTTCGGATTCCAGCATTTAGATAAGCCTAGGAATTTGCTTTAATCTTAAATGTTTTGCATAAACTTAATTTGTAATATCGTTTCATTTTTAGCAACGATTATAGCTCCAATAAAATAAGGATCCTTTTCCCATCGGAGACTCGAGACTTGACTCAACCTTGTTCCCAGGGTCTCTCATTTTCCCGTCCGAGAGACCATGGGAACGAGGTTGGACGACTCGATTTTCTATTCAACGACTTAGACATTAGACTTTTTTACAAGACAAACGCAATACCAAAACGCAGAGACGTCTTAAGCCGAAGAGAAGCTCAACGCACGTGTTAATACCTAAGTACTGCTAGCCTGTTCCAGGCTCCGAGATAGTGGGGAACGCGCGAAGTAAAAAAAAAACAGGGAAAAAATCGTGGGGGAACTGGGGACCCCGCGATTTTTTCCGTTTTTTACTTCGCGCGTTCCCCACTATCTCGGAGCCTGGAACAGGTTAAAGTACTGCACTCGGGTTGTACTCATAACCTCTGCAAATTTGGTGAAGAGTCTTTTATTTAGAGCGTTTGGTATTCACGAGTTTGCTCATAAGGAGCCTTTGATTAAAAGCGAGATCACGTGCGTGTGGACCTGGAATGAGGACGAATTTCCGGGAAACAATTGGAAACAATCTTTTTCTGGGAATCCCCTCGACCCTGGACTAACATTATCAAGCAGCTTGTCATTCGCTTCTAAAAGCGAAAGAAAGATATAAAAATTAAGGCGACGGAACTATCCATTTAGCATCAACACTCAAAATGTCCAGTGAAGACATTCAAAGAGAAGTCCGCGATCTCAAGGGAAAGCTGCAGAACTACAAAGCCGGAAGCATCGAAGGACAGGGCTCTTTCATGGACGCTCTTGAAGGCGAGATGGAAGGAATGCAAATACGACTGGCGGTTTTCGGTATGACAGGAGCCGGGAAATCGTCGTTAGTGAATACGATTTGGAAGGTTTTGTACGGGAAAGAAAGCGCTCCTGCTATCGAGCAGTCGTCTGGAGCCGAGGGAACACAAATATTGGAAGATTTTCACTCACGATCGGCGACAAGCAGTGAACTTAGCGGCTTCGTGTTTAGCGACACGCGAGGATTTAACTTTGACTTTAACATTGCTGAAGAAAGTAAGTAAGTGTTCTTGTTCTTATGCGAAAGAAAAGAACTTGAAGATTATATTTTTGCTTTCGGTTTCAAAGTGCATTTCTTTTTTGAGGCGGAAGTGTCAGATGCCCGGCGGGGGGTGGGGGGGGGGGGGGGTACTCGGGTATGTTTTGGGTGGGTATGTGCCGCCCGGATCTCCAAATTTCTCCGATTTACAAAGAATTTGCACTCAAAATGATATCCCGTTCTAGAAATTGCATAACTTTCAAATGGCTGCTGATAATTTAAAGCTTTTGTGTGTTCGAAATATGATCCCCTGTTCTAGAAAATATCTCGAAAACGGATAGCCCGTTCTTCCCCAAAATCACGACCTCGTTGGGGTGGCACATAGCCGTATACTGTAGGTATTTTGGGGTATGCCCCCCCCCCCCCCCCCCCCCAAATCAGATGACATCATGTGTTGCCGTGAACGGCCGCTTGTAGCCTGTTAATCATTCCATCAACATTTCAATCAACAGCCTGTATGCCCTGGATAAGTTCTGACAGGAAATACAGTTTACTTAAGCAAAACTTACAAACTGGAACAAAAAAAATATTAGAAAAGTGGACTTGTTTGTTCATTACAATTAAAGAAACGTCTGGTTTTAAACAAGGAGTCATGTTTTTTGTTATGTAATACAAATTTTGCTTCCCCAAATCGTAATTTGCTGTTATATTCAGCACCCACATTTCCGTTTGGAAGTATTTTTCATTAAAAAAGCACTTTTAAAGTGTTTGGTGAAGGTTATAAAGCATCTGTTGTCTGTCTTGGAGAGGTGCCCATCTTATAGAAAGTGTAGTTACAGTAAAATGACTGAAAAACGGCAGGGACCAACACCAGGTGTCCGGCTTATAGAGATGTCTGTCTTATAGACATGTGAGTTACAAGAGAGTTGACTGTGCACGTTTTAATATTAATTTCACTATAACTGGGACAACGAGGCATAATTTGATGTGGGGGAGCTTGAAAAACTATAAAATGGCCGATTTATTATCATAAGGAGCGCTGTAAATGCATTAGCATCTAGGAGAGTGTGGGGGCATGCCCCCCCGGAAAATTGTAAAATCTAGAGACTCGGAAATTCTACTTTCAGCATTCTCAGTGAGATATTTCGTCAACATATAACTCAACATATATAAAGCCTGGCTTTACATTCAATCCCGGCAAAATCATCACATGTCATGATGAATTCCACCATCAGTGTAATAGTGTACAAACTTCATGATGGTATTTACTGCTAATAAATGTTTACTCTGACTTATTTATTTACTTAAATTATTGATTTATTGCCTTTAAATTCTTTTAATGCATTTTTAGGTTTCTATGATTTTTTTATTTTTCTTGGTTGTCTCTTCTTTTCTTTTTTAAGTTTTCTTTTTTTTTCTTGAAAGTGGGGTGGGCGAAGCTATGGAAAAAATCTTTCCCGTTTTGTCCCAGTCTCTTGTTGGGGGATCATTGGTAATCAGAGCAAACATGCCTCTAAATACAGTGTTAATTGTATGGGAATTCAGTGTCAAGTAATTTTGGTAAAATTTAAATTTTCTCATATCTCAGTGAATTGAAAACCTTTTTAATTTAAGGTCTTCTTTTTCGTATGTAAAACAAAAATAATTAATTGCATGCTTTTTAGAGCAGTTTTCAATTGAGGGTTGTAAAACCAAAACCAAAGTAATTACTCTGACCAATCACAGCAGTCGTAAACAATCCAATGAACCAATTAAAGCTCTAAGCAATTACATGTTGGCAGCGCGATTAGTGCAGGAAAACGCATGCGAGCAAGTCACGATTGGTTTTGGTTTTACTTCTGATTGGTCGAGAAAGTGGCGCGAGATTTTTTTGCCAATCACAAAGCGTAGCAATGAATACTTTTCACACTCAATTGAAAACTGCCCTAACACATCTAGTCATTCCTCAAATTTGAGTAAAGTCTTCTTTCTAGTATCATAGACACTGGATTCCCATACAAACACTGTCAGTTTGGCGGCACATTTGCCTGATTACCCATGATTCCCATTAATATGCTGATCAATTCCAACCTTCATCAACATGGGGGGATTTGAAGTTTCAAATTCATTGGTGCAATAAGCATGTCGAGGTCTGCTCTATTGATATACTGTTTTTGCTTATGTCAATTTTTCCTTCAGATGAACTCTTCCGTGTTCTCTATGGCGTTGTTTCACCGGGAGAGACTATTGAGCGAGGCGACTGGGCTAAAGAAATGGCTAAGAAAGCTGGCCAGGCTGCCCACAGGCTCGAAAAGCCTCCGATTGCTGACCAGGTCCATGTGGTATTGTGGGTAATCATGGGTAATGATATTCGGTTTCAGAATGACCAATATATGGACAAGTTTAATTTTGTGCGGCAAATGTTGAACAGAGAAGGTGAGTTTGTTGCCAAAGTTACATCTAAATCCCTAGGAGGGGGTGCTTGTTGTACCTTTTAGGGGAAAAAATTTGTAGATTTGTACTGAGATTATGGTGCTAAAATCTTAAATGAATTCACCTTTAAAATTATCAAGGTACCTTCCTGGCCATGCCCATCAAACAAGATCTAGCCCCCCCCCCCCCCCCCCCCCCCCCACCACAGGACCTATAAACATGTTTTAAAATATTATTGTGTGAAGAAATTAGTTACCAAAGGGGAGGAGGCAGTTGACTTTGTACTACAGTCATTCTGAAATTTAGTTCAAATTAAATTCTTTCATTGCATAACAGATAGAGCCCCTTTAATTGAATTATTCTTGTTTTGCCCCCTTAGGTATCAGCATAGTGACTGCTGTCACTCATGATGACAAGTTAAAATCTCAAAACAAGAATGAGATCAAAAGAAAAGCCATGGATGTGACGGGAAGTAGCAGAGGACACACATTTCTCTTTGCCAATTGGCTCTCTGAGCAGGAAGAATATGACATCAACTACCAGCGTGATGTGTTGAGAATGTTACATACTGCGCTTGCATGTGGAGAACGATCTGTTAGATCTCGGCAAATTCAGCGAAAACTGAACAAGAAATAAATAAATGGCGTCCCGGCATTTTGACCATTTAGTGCACACAATTTCAATTTTTTTATACTGCAAAAGGAAAAAAAAAAATCAAGAAAAAACAGCCACACCAGCTTGGGGGCAATCGAAACGAAAAATATTGGCCTTGTCATTTAAGGTTGCACCTCTTTTCCGAAAATTTTCCGCGCAGTCTGCACCATACCGAAATTTCTTGTAATTTTATTTTTGGCTTAATCTTAATGGAAAGTATCCCAGCTTTATTTGATTGTTTTCTTTAACAACTGGCATAGGTGGTAAAACTTTAGGTTTTCAATTTACAGATAGAAACTGTTAGAGCTTGAAAAAATTCTACGATAAAATTGAGTATATTAGTCCATGGGCCAGAGCCACTCAAATGTACCAATTCGAGGGACCAGCCGAGAGTGGTACGGATTTGAAGCTTGTCCGACGGTGATTCCAAAAAGTCATGATATCAATCTAAAATCGGTAGCTTTATTGTATTTTTGAAGCATTGAAATATCGCCAAAGCCCGCTTTTGCATAAAAACGGGGCTGAATTTTAAAAGTGCTATAGAATTTATCGTTCGAAGTAAAAACTTTATTTATGATATCAAAATAAAAGAAAGAAGCGTTTTTCATAGTTTTATTATGTTAGATTTGGATATTTTTTAAAAAACGACAACATAAGAAACAATTCATTATGAGCCTGTGCTCGCAATGCATCATGGGTAAAATTCAAGATGGCGACTACAACTAAGGCAGGTGAGTGTTTGTTTCTCGCTATTTTATTATCTTTTTTAACAAAGAAATCGAAACTAGAAGGAACAATTATTATTGCACATTAATAAATGACTATTAATACCTTGAGAATGCTTTTAATTTTGTCAATAAAGAGTAAAAATATTTCCAAAACTTACAGACATTCGAGAGGCGAATGGAGGTTCGATAATTAAATAGGCTCACTCTCACTCAGAGCATTTTCAAACTATCCCTCCGGACTTCGAATAATGGAGCCAATGGCACCCAGTGTAGGCTAATGAAGGATACCGTGCTCAAATTTTTCTATTTTCTTAAGTCGTTTTGGCAATTTAAAGCGGAAATAATAGCCAAACGAAAAGTCACAGATAATAGAGAACAGGATAAACGACAACGGAGAGAAGAGGAATGTATAATTCACTGTTGCAACGACACGGGAGAATTGGCAACCTTAAAGGACCTCGAGTCCTGGAAAACACTTTTAAATGCTGCAACTATTCGTAACCACGAGCCGATTCTTGAGATCGCAAAAACTCTAGAAGAAGGAGAACTACCTAGAGTTACTTACCATAGGCAGTGCCGTAGCATATTTACGCTGAAGAGAAACCTCGACAAGTTATCTCAATTGGATGCGAAAGAGAGAGCAAATTGTAACTCCACCGACAGTGGCAGATCTTCCATCCGACAACCCACGGCCAATCCTAGTAGAATTTATCAGCGGGTTTGTATCTTTTGCGAAAAGGATAAATACACCAGGAACTCTCGCACAAGGGAGGAACTGATTCAGTGCGTGGATATGCGCGCCGATGAAACGATCAGGAAGGCTGCTGTAGGAAAAAATGATCACAGAATCTTGGCTGTCGTCTCTAGAGAGCTTGTGGCTGCTGAAGCGTGCTACCATAAGTCATGCTATCGCAATTATACCCGAAATATCCCTGTCAGTGGCGATAAGAAAGAAGACAGCGAGTATATCGAATATTCCCGTGCCGAATTGCAGGGGTATGAGAAATTGTTCAACTACATTAGAACCGATTTGCTACAAAATCCTAGGATTGTGAGATTGAGCGACTTATATGCCCTGTTTACCTCTTTTGTTAATTCTCAAGGAGAACTAGAAATACCAGAATCCACAAGAACCCATTTCAGAAGAAGTCTTGAGAAAGAATTTAGAGATGCTATTGATTTTGAAGATCTGTATGGGAACAATCGAATTTTTGCGATTCCAAGAAATCTTTCAAGACTGGATTTAGCCAAGCAAGTTACAGAGAACAGTAACACTACTTCGTCTAGCACTAGCGATACATCATTTACCGCCCTTAGCCTAAGAGAAGCGATCCAAGCCCAAGATACCGAAGCCTCATGGCCTCCAAAACCATCTGACTTGACCGAAAATGCCATGAACATCCCAGAGGTAGTCAAAAAGTTCTTATATACTCTTATGACAGGTAGCACTAGCTTTTCAGGAATGGAATCTTGTTCGCCAAGGACTCATCGCCTTATGCTGTCATTAGGACAAGACCTGATATTTGCTGTAAGTGGCGGAAGGCAGAAGCCCCCGAAGCATATCTTACTCCCGTATGCCGTCAAATCTCTCACCAACAATGTTGACCTTATCCAGATCTTGAACCGATGTGGCCACGGAGTTGCGTACTCCCAACTAGAAGAGATAAATACCGCACTGTGCCTTCAAAAGAAGGCGGCAACTCCTGGTAACGAAGTTCCTCTTCCTGAAAACATCCGCCCGTTTATCGGTACTACTCTCGCCTGGGACAACATCGATCGTCTCGAAGAAACTTTGTCTGGTGAGGGCACCTCCCACCGAGTCAATGGTATCGCCGTGCAAGCTGTGCATTTTGGTCCTCAACTTCCACCCGCGCCAATACCTGCGATGGTCAAATCAAAAAAGAGAAGCATAGATACACTGGACGACGCCAATCTTCCTATTTATAATGCAGGTGATCGACGCGGCCCCCCTTCTCGAGGATATGTAGAGGTGACATCAACACAAATAATGGAAATTGCTAGGAAAAAGAACTTGCTATGGCTTTTGGCGCGCCTTCATTCGAGTGAAAACCAAACCATTCCTAGCTGGACTGGATTCAATATTTTGGTGAGAAACGAGCACGTGGTCGCAAAGGATAGCGTAGGTTACCTCCCCACTATCAACGCCCCGGCGACTGATATGTCTACCGTGTACCAAGTCCTGACGAAGTCGCTTCAGATCAAAGAAACCTTGCGTCTCCAAAGCATTGTTGTTGTGTTCGACCAGGCGCTTTACGCCAAGGCTACCGAGATAAAATGGAAACACAGTGCCCAGTTCAATGATATTGTTTTTGAGAATGGGAGTTTTTCATACCATTTGTACGTTCTTGGCGGTGATAGGAAAGCGTTTCCAGGATGCTGGTTTGCGAGATGTATGCGTGGAATCTGGAGTGATTGCTGACGGATCCGCGGCTGGCGTTATGGAAGGTCGTAGCTATAATCGTGCCATCAGGTTTCACAAGCTCATGTTCGAAGTTCTTAACCGACTAGCGTGGAATGGGTTTCAGCGGTGGATTGAAGAACACCACGAAGACAAGAAACCTCGTGTGGATGAGCTTATGAAAGGACTGAAGCCGCTCGTTGATTCTACGTGTGAACCGGAGTCTCAGGACGTCATGAGAAGTCCCTTATTTGAAGAGGTCTCGCAGCTATTTCTGTCGTATTCGCACCACCTTCGTCATAGTAACGGAAAGCTTTCGAAGTTCTGGATGTCGTATGTTGACATGGTCGAGGTGCTACTGGGACTGATAAGAGCGACAAGGGAGGGAAACTGGTCAATGCACCTCTCTTCTCTCAGAGGAATTGTCCCTTGGTGCTTCGCTTATGATAAAGTCAATTACGCCAGGTACCTCTCTGCGTATATCTCGGAAATGTCCCATCTTCCCGAGGAGCACCCAGACGCATTCGAGTATCTAAGTTCGGGAGGACTTTCTGTTCAGCTCGGCAACAGCAATCCTTTTGGGAGAGTACCTGTTGACCAAACATGTGAAGAGACAGTAAATAAGGACACTCAAACCTCAGGAGGCACGAAAGGATTCAGCCTAAAATCCAACGCCGTCAGCAAGTACTATTTGTTGGCGGAATATCGAAGCACGTTCCTCAGGCAACTTAAGGACATACTGCATATCAACAGCTCTTCTTCGAAACACAATGACTTACAGCGCTCAAGGATCACGCGTGATGAAACTGACGTTAAGAACATCATTTCATTACTTCACGATACTTGGCTAAATCCCTTCAACCCCGACCTTCAAGATCTTGTCTGTCTATCGACCGGAAAAGTCGCCTCTGCTGAAGTAGAAGATGATCTGCTACGAGCGAAAGATGTTGGCGAGGAAGCTTACAAAGCTTTCAGAGAACAGCGTCTCGAATGTGATCCGCCAACTGTAAAATTCCACGACACCTTGAAGAAAGCCAAGCTCAAGACCTTTACTGACCTCAACAAGAAGATAAAGGTTAAAGCTTCTAACAACCAAGAAGTTGTTCTTAAAGCCGAGAGAAGATTGTTTGGACAAATGATTGTGATCGCAGAGAGTCGAAACTTGCAGATGAGTGAAGTCCTCGCCCACCCTCTCGGACCACTCCCATGGACACTGGCTAAGCCAGATGGCACGTTGCGCAAGACGAATAAAGCCTCCTTGGCAAAGGAACTCCAGAAGAATGTGCAAGCAGCAGATGTTATTCCCCAACCCTCAGCATGCTTGATAGATGGCATGGCTTTAGTTCAGCGTCTAAAGGGTGACCAGAAAACATTTGCTGAGATTGCTGAGTCTCTACTTAGCATGGCGTTAAACGAAGGCACTTCGAGCGACAGAATTGATGTCGTATTCGATGATTACCGAGACGACTCAATAAAGAGCGCGGAACGAGAGAACAGAGGGGAAGGTTCAGGAAGCGAGTTTCGTAACCTCCAAGCAGATCACCAGGTCAAACAATGGCGAAAATTCCTGTGCCGTTCACGGAACAAGCAAGCATTGATAGTCTTTGTGACTAAGGAATGGCAGAAGGAAAAGTATGCAGACAAATTATCAGGGAAGACGCTTGTGGTCACCTGTGGCAGAGAAGCCTACCAGTTGTCATCCGGAGTGGTTGAACGTCTGACTGATCTCGACTCATCTCAAGAAGAAGCGGACACCAGGTTACTGTTGCATGCAGCTCATGCCGCGAGATCAAAGTTTGTTGCGGTAATAATCGTGTCCGAAGATACAGATGTCTTGGTACTGTGCTTGGCCTTCAAGAGTTTTATTCCGTCCTCCATGTTCATCAAATGCAGTTCCCAGACAAGAGTAAAGTACTTAGATGTTTCAAGGATAGTCGAGCAAATTGGAGCAAGTACATGCAGATCCTTGCCGGGATTCCATGCGTTTACTGGCTATGATACAGTTAGTGCGTTTCAGGGACGGGGGAAGGTACTAGTGTTTCGGATCATGGCACAAGATCAAGGGTTCCAGGAAGTATTCCAGGGACTTGGAACGGAATGGCAGCTGTCTAACGAGCTTTACCGTGACCTCCAGAGGTTCACCTGTGCTATGTACTGCAAGAATGCGGGAACAAATGAAGTCAACGAGCTGCGATACCGGTTGTTCTGCTTGAAGAAAGGGGATGTTGATTCCAATCAGCTACCTCCCTGTGACGACTCACTTCGCAAGCATGCGCTTAGAGCTAATTACCAGGCCGCAATTTGGAAACGAAGTCTTCAACGATTCCCCGAAATACCTTCGCCTCTTGGATGTGGCTGGTGCACTGAAGATGGCAGGCTGGCGATTGATTGGATGGGTGGTCTACCAGCCCCGAAAGCAGTTCTGGAACTGTTGTCTTGCCAATGCAGCAGGTCCTGTAAGCTTCCATCATGCTCCTGTATGGCAAATGGTCTGAAATGCACTGACCTCTGTCGCCTTCAGGATTGCACCAACAGGTGTGGCGATGATGATGTCGTGCCTGACGATGAAGATGACGATGACCATGACGATGAGAACTGCGATAGCAGGTAAGGCTCTCGTTATCAAATATCGAGTCGCCTCTAAGGAAGTAAAACAAGTTACAGGAAAAAATATTTCCTTAGTTTTGCTGAATCAGCTGTTGCGTATCACTTGTGTCAGCCGTAGTTGTAGTACTTCTCGGCAAGTTTACCAGTATAAAGCTGGTTTAATTTTAGCGGTAACAGAATGTTTTTATCTTCCAGTGAAACTGATGCTTGAATCGTACGAAACTAGCATGAATGGTTTTCTGCGATGGGTGCATAAAAGCCGGACTGTCGTGGACGGAGGTTTATCAGAACTTAAGGGAGCTCATTACAGCCTATAGCTAATCAGATTACACGTGTAATTAACGACTGATGTAAACTCTGTTAATAACCGTTAATATTCTATTCCGTCGAGAAAACATGCAAAATATTCGGCGAATATCGCTATGGGGCTATACAAGGAAAAATATCCTGTTTCCTTGGTAACCATTTCCATGGTAACCAAAACAGTAAAATTGTTGTTTAAAATGAATAACCCATGGGGAAACATAAAATGTCCAAGTATAGTTTGATTTCCGCTAAATGGTCAAAAGATACGAATTCTTCGATGCTTTCCCCTATTTATAAATATAATAGCAGTTTCTAGGCAATTATTGACAAGTTTCGATATTCACTGTGAAGCGATATTTTACTGACATCACTTTATCTTGTAATATTTTATGATTTGAATACTTATTAAATTGAAACATGAAATTTGGGGCATTATGAGTACATCAAAGTTAGAAAACAAGCTTCATGATTTCGCTATGCGTGAAAACAAGCATCCGTCCAAAGGCGAAAAATACCGTTTCTACGGTATTCGTTGCCATGGCAACGAAATAAACACACGCGACTTCCTGGAATGAAAGGTCTAATAGATATACATAACATATCCAAGTATCACTTCTTGCGGATATCATGGTCCAAAGATATTAATATTTTAATGTTGAGCATTATGCAAAAATTGCCATATTTTTTATTCTACTGGAGACCCCACCCCCCCTCAATTTTCAGGTCATTTCACCAAAAAAGCTACCGATTCAGCGTTGATATCATGGATTTTCGTAAAGTTCAATAAATGTAGATTAAAAAAATCCATGATAGCACTGGTGCCTCCAATTGGTACAAAAAACCCTATTTTGGGGGTCTTGGCCCATGGACTATATGTAGTTATGTGTTTTTGGATACGCAGCATCGTCCCCAGGCCTATACGGGCTAGCGAGCGACGGGGGAGCTTGGGCCAAATCAGTTTGAAGGTCGCTCGATGGGTGACATCACATTCATTTATGCGCCAAAGACGAGTGAGAACGAGGCTAGAGTTTACGTTAATTTGGACGCTTTTTGTCGACCGTATTTAGCGCAATATTTTCAAAAATAAAATACCAGAAAAGTCAGCATTTTAACAAACACGTGGACTTCGTTTTCATTCATCAGAAAAATTAATATCTATCAAATTTAAAACTAGCTGTGTTGAGAAAACTTGATTTGAGTTAATTTCGAACTGATGAAGGGCACTAGAATAATTAATACGTACCTCTGTAAACTGGCGATTATTTTATTAGGTGCGGAAACGAACGCATGGTAGCAAGGAAATACGAGAAAACGAAAACGCAATCAAGTAGTTGTAGAGTGTCAAAATTCTATGCTAATAAATAATTAATTCTTACAATGCGTTGTTTGAGTCAAAAATGACGAGAAATACATATTTATTGTAGAGAAACCCTTAAAAATGCCAGCGGTATCATATAATCCCAGTTTTATTTCACTGAAAACTAACTTTTTGGCTCATCTACAAACACAAGATGTCTCGGGAAAAAGGAAACTAACAAAATCTGAAAAAATGTGTTTATAGATTGACGTGCAGTACTGATTTGAGGGATTTGTTGAACATAACTATGAAAATAACTTGTACTATTATAACCTTTGCAAGCGTTTTGCGGTCAGTATTCGACCAATAAGATTGCAGCATGTCTTCATCGTATCATTTAATTAAATATTCAAACCTACGCCTTCAGTCAGCGGGTGTACAGAAGCAATTTCAGTGTCAGAAATTCAGTATTATCTCATCTAAGAGTTCAACACCACGGATCCCAAGTGACGCAGACAAAGGGTGTACGCATCTTGAAATAATAAGAATCACAAAGTAAGATTTATGTAATATTTTACATATTCATTGAATGCTCAAACTGTTTGTTTTTTTCCTTCCTACGCGTAATAGAAACCGGCCTAAAGATTCACGTTTTGTTATTGCGTTTTTGCGGTGTCTTTACAAATCTCGGTCGCAGGAAATATATTTGTCGCTTCAATTCTGACTGATTTACGACTAGCCTAGAGCGAAACAATCTTTAATAGCTTACATAGATACTCCTTTGGTCTTTGTTCGTTTTAAATGTTTTAAGCCCTTTTGAGAAATCCCAATCCAATCTAATTATACGAGAGGCGACTTAGAAAAACCTTTGAGCGATGAATTTTTAATTTAACGGGTTGACAAAATTACGGCCAGTACAAAGGTGAAAAGACTAGGTCAACAAAGTTTCAGTCCTTGTTGTCGAGAAGTTATGCACTGTATCAATTTCTTTTTTACTGGAGCCTCTGTCGAGCAGGAAAACCGTTTCGTCAGCTGTTTTTTCTTGAAGACAAAGATCAAGATCTTGCAAGACAATAACTAAAGATGAATTATATTCTAAGTGTCAGTAATGAAGAAAATATATTTTAAAACGTTTGAGATGTTGTTTCAAACGCCACTTAAACGTCGAAAGTGACGAAAACATCTCCTCTGAAAAACAGCTGCTAGATCATCAGTTATGCCGTAGATGGAAATGAAACCAAGAAATTATTTATCTTTCTGTCAAGTTTCGTTGTCGGTGGCACTTCTAAATTGTTACTACTACTGACAAACACGGCCTTTAAAAGTAAAAAATTGGATAAAAAGGAAATAATTGCGAGTCAATTGATTGTGGGAGTTCCGACATGGATCTTTGTACATGATATGTAAATTCCGTTTATTCCTCTCTGCAAAACGTGTGTGAGTTCGACTCTTTGTTCAGTCACGATATAGAGCAGTTTTCAAATATTAAGAACCAAAGTAACCACTCTGGCCAATCACAACAGACGCAGACAATCCAATGAACCAATCAGAACTCGAAGCAAATACATGTAGCCGGCGCCAAGCGCGGGAAATCGCGTGCGAGTAAGTCACGATTGGTTTTGTTTTACTTCTGATTGGTTAAGCGAAGTGACGCGATATATTTTAGCCAATCACAAAGCGTAGCAATGCAAAACCAAAGCGATCGCTAAATTACTTTCGACATTCAAATGAAGCTGTTCTACATATCAAACCCCGACCCCAGAATAGTACTTCGTGTATTAGATGGTTTAAAGGCATCAAAACATTTCTGATACAAACAATATCGGCATTGAAGGTAAGATGGGGGATGTACAATTGACATTCACAACGCAATGAAAAGAAACTAACTTCTCGTAAAAATAGGACTTTTAACAAAGGCATAACAACGTTGTTGCGCTGTAAAGTCGTGTCGGCGGAAAGCTATTCGGAAGGCCTAAGTCATCTCAGTTAAAAATTCGTAATAAATTAGATTAAAAACTACGGTTTTTTTTTATTAATAAACCGTTGCCTGAAACTTTCGTAACATCGGCAAATTTAACGTCTTTTGTTTTCTGAAGGGGTACGAAATAAGGACCCTAAATACTAGAGGTTATTCAGCGTGAAGTTGTGTAATACGGCTGAGTATTTTTACGAGTCAGTTTAAATACAGACGAGAAATAATGCCCAGCCGTATTACACAACTTTTCGCTGGATAAATTGTTTATTATATGTCAGCAATCTTCTCCTAAAACTAAGTTTTTGAAACTGTTTTTCCTAGCGCGCGGTCAGAAGAGTGCAATAACGTGTCTTATAATTCAACACATTGATACACTGCCCAAATGTGGTAAAAAAGTTATCGATATACGCTATGTCTACATGACGTATATCCAACGATGGATGTAAATTTCACATTTTGACAAGAGAATGCAAAAATGACGGACCGGCCTCGATATTTTTTCTTCAAACTATGCTTTGTTATCAATGTGTTGAATTATAAAACTATTGTATCGCTCAAGCTTGCGTGATATCGCCTAATTCTTAGCCGACGAGGCCTAGGCGATATCACGCGCGCTTTCGCGCTATAATAATTAAGTATATGCACTCGTTTTGATGCGTATTTGCACTCTAGAATGTTATGTCGAATGCAAGTAGTAAATTCGAGGATAAGATTGTTTCCCTAAAATTTTCTGCCGCCGAAATATTCAGCTAAATAAACGAAATGCTCAAATTGTATTATCTTTCATATAGTTTCCTTTAAATACACTAAAATGATACGGAGAAACAGTACAACGACATTCCAAGTGTTTGCTAAACATTTCTCGTTAAGTACCCCTGTGTTTTTGTTAAAAGAAAACAGTGGTTTGAGTTCTGAGTACTGACGTAGGTGATCAAGATCGACTGTAGAAAGTTGTAGACACTTTCGCTTGATGCAAAAGGTGGAAAAATGATTACTCCACTTTTTTTGCTTTATCGGGGACAGTAGCAGGAAAATAACAGAAAAAGAAACGAAAATGATCTTTATATTTAATGACCTCTCAGTGGTGGTTGAGTTCTTAGTGAGTAAGCAGATGAATTAGCGGCTAGACAAATGAAAGTGAAAAAAGGCGTTGGTTTCTAAATAAACTGTGCTGCTGCGTCGGTTGGGGGAGTGAAACACGGAAATCATTTGGTTTATCAGCTGAGTTCATAAGGTAAATTGTCCACCGGAAAGAAATTCAAAAGCTTAAGTTTCGAGCGCTAGCCCTTCGTTAGAGATTAAAAGTGAAAACTGAGCAGTAAACTCGAGAGTTGAATTCGTTGAGCAGCACATGTGAGCCCCAGTTTTTAGACTCACTTTGGAACGAAAACTAATTGCATGAAGTCATGAAAAAACATAGCGCGTATAATCGATTTGAGGTTCTTTTTATGCTTAAATACAGAATGGATAACTAAGGTTTATATTTGGAAATCAACTTGTGATAACCGTTTCACCCCCAGAGTCAATTATGGAGACATCGGTCATTGTAGTTCTAACTTTTGAGTCTTTCGACGAAATCCTATGGTGTGACCATTCAAATGAAACCTCTTCGGTAGTACTTCAATCTTTTACAAAATGAAATTTGGGATTTTTCTTGAATTTTGAGTTTGGACACTCTTAGGCAAGAAGACAAGAAAAGAAAAATAGAAGAAAAAAACACACACAAAACCAAACCATATTCATCGATCGTTCTGATTAGAATTTAAAGTTTGTCATGAGAAATCAGCGAACGCCAAATGAGATTTGTTGTCCGGCTTTCGATTGACGTGGAGACAAACTGTGTTTGTGTTATCGAGTATCGCGGGATTAAATTGAGATTGAGTAGGTGCAAATAAACCTCATTACAACAAAACACACTCTCTCATTGGGCTATAAAGCGATGTTTTCTTTAACCAGATAGAAACACAGGAAATTTTCTATGGGTCATTTAAGGAAAACAAAAATTCCTACGTAGTTCTTTAGGATACTAACATAAAACAAGAACTTTAGAATCTGTCTCGAAACAGCTGTAAAAACAAGCTTCGAGTTGCTAAGTTTGCGGTTCGTTTCACGCAAGCGATATACATTTCTAGTTAAATATTTTTCGGCAATTGTTGTGTTTTTTAATCATATATATTCAGTCGAGATAATGGTGAGTATATTTTCAAATTAACTAGCAGATTTACGATCTTCTAGATCCCACAGTTTTGAGCACATTATCCTTAGTTACGTTTGTTATACCATAAACGGTTGAATCCTGTCTTTCAATATTGGTTAGGAGAAGTCAAACTTTTACGTAATGTGTTTCTATCTTGTAGGTTTTTATGATGATTAATCAATTTAGTGAATCATAGTCAGCAGGGTTTTTGTTGTTGTTGCTTTGGAATCACTTTAATGAAACGAAAGCCATACAGCAATATTCCTCTATGGTATTATTAGCTGCCAGTTACCAGGTTGCTAGCTGCTGATATTTTGGAGAATAAATTTTGGCATGGGTGTTCTTGAGTTTATAAACTCAGCGCTCTTGTGAGTGAATGAATGTATGCACGTCATCTTTAGTTTGATAGCCGAACATACAGTCAACTCTCTCTTAACGACCACTCTCTTTCGCGACCACTTCCCGTAAGAGACCATGTATTTTGTAAATAACCATTTTGTTTCGCAGTCAAATACTGTTTGTCTTGATTTTTCTCTTAAGCGACCACCTTCCTTAAGCAAACACTTTTTCCTGCACCAAGGGTGGTCTCTTAAGAGAGAGTTGACTGTATCTTTAATTTATTTATTTCATTTGTTTACATTTTTGATTGGCTGAAAACCATTAACTTTAATTTTGTGGTCAACCAAAATTATTATTGCGTTAATTTCATGATCATGAAAGAAAATTAATGAAATATATTTTTTTCTAGTTTCTTTTTTCTAGTAACACTCGTAAAGATTTGAGAGATCTCGAAACAGCTGGGAAAATCTAGTCGCCAACTCTCAAAGTTCCACTGACGTTTAATAAAAAGAGGTTATTCAGCAAAAAACTGAATGTGTAGTGATCTGTAGTCTCTGTAGTATACGGCTACGTATTTAACGAGCGAGTGTCTATTTTTTCGGTCCTGTAGGCGAGAAAAAATAAATACCGACGAATAAAAATGCCCAGCCGTATTACACATGTTTTCTTTGAATTAACTGTTTATTACACGACAGTCATCTCTAAAATCTAAGTTTATGAAAGTGTTTTTCCTAGCGCGCTGTCAGAGTGTATATAAATAACGTGTCATATATTTTTACACGTTTTGGTACGTATTCGCACTCTAAAGTGAAAAAATGCACGAGAGCAATAAGTGGGATTTATCATTCGACTGAAATTATTTTATTTATAATAGCTTGCGTCTTTAAACCGGGACACTAAGGTGTAATACGACAATCTACTGTGTAGTACGCTCGGATATTTTGCGTGTTCTCTTTTCCTTATAAGGTAAAATGACGTCACAGTCGAAAAATATTATGAGACGTTTTGAAAAAACGGAAAGCGTTTTCTATTTCTATGACTAGGGACTGGAAGAGAACACGACAACAAGACCAAAGAAAACGTCTAAAAAGTGAACTCACTTTCTTTTAAGCTGTTTCGCGACTTTTCCGCTCAGTTCGAGCTCGGTTACCCAACGGATTGTTTCGGTGTAATATCTGCTTGAAAGACCTTATAGTTGCCTTAGATATTAGAAATTATACTATAATTACTGAAACAGGACTGAAGATAATGCGCGCGTACTGATTGGCCAATAGCTATCGACTAGCCTCCTCCCTCAACCCGCTACTGTTTAGTTCCACTTTTGCTGTGCTTGCAACATGCTTACCAATACAGCTGTATAGCTTTTTATTTCGTGAATACGCGAAGCGTTGAACGAGATATAGTATACGGGGACGGATATGCAAATTTCACTCGTTTCATCATCTGTAAACGTTTTTAATTCCCCAGTGTATTACGTGTTAAAAGATAATTGCTGGAGTAAACTTTTTTGGATTCCCCAGTGTAATTACGTCATCCAGTTGTCTAGACAGTCTCATTTCACACAATGCATATTATTTTATTTATGTAACACTAAGATGCTTTGGTCGTTATTAATCTGTTTTAATCTTCAATTCTTTGACTATGGAAAATTAAAACCGATCTGTGGACTTCATCTTACGTTGTTTCATATTCACGAGATGGTTAGAGCCCTTTGATTTATTCATCATTTGGTTTTCTTTTTCAGACGTAGGGATTCTTGGTCAAAGATGACATTTGTGTATACAGTGTTTTTCATCGAGTGGGAGGCATGTAAGGACTTTTTACGAGATATAAGATTTCCGTCACGAAGCCAAATCGAAATTCACGTATTTCACCGAAAAGACTCCGATCAAAACCAGCTTCTCCACACGATTCCGGACAAAAAGCATTACGAGGATGGCCGACCAATCATCGTAAAGCACTCGTCCCTCACCACGTTCCCGAACGCTGTCGAAGACATACTCGTCTACTACGCAAGTTCATTCGACTTTTCCCGATTCAAAAAGCCCGATGTGTACCTCGTTTCCGGCGAGGGTCGGCGTTACGAAGAGTTGGCGAAGATTTTACGAAAGGACAAAAGGGTGTCGGCGTGGGTAATCGACGGAAGAAGAACAACTCTTTTGGACTGGCTCGACGCTAACTTCGTTTGTAAAATATGTAAATTCATTTTTGATTCTGCTCACGAAGGAGTTCAACACTATGACGAATTTCACATGAAGTAGAGGAAATCTGTAATATTAAAGAGCGAAAAGCAGAAATCATTAGGTTATTTAACTTCCTAGTGACTTTTTGCACAGGTATTAGACAAAGACACCTAAAAGATGTTCAAATTGAGCAAAGGACTCGGAAAAGTTATCCATGAACATTCATAATCATAAGAGAAATGCATGAAAAGTCTACTGAGCCTGGTTTTCACTAGCGACATAAGCATAAGAGGAAGCGTAACAGCGCAAATGTCCAGCGAAAACGGGCCCAAAATAAGTAAAAGCATAAGCATAAGCATAAGAATCAGTCAATCTTATGCTATTTCAATGTTCGTTTTAACTTGTCGCAAATTCTAAAAGAGGGCCACGAATTTATCAGTTTACTGGTCTTTACTGTCAAGTGTTACCCTCATGAAATAAAGTTGATTATTATTATTATTGTGCTTCCGCTGATGCGCACGTCGCTAGTGAAAACCAAATTTTCCAATGACGTCATTTTACTTTTGTGCAGTTGGACCACTCATTTCAGTGTACCCTTGTGGGAGGTGTCCCCTTACTGAAGGTTACAAATGTAGTGTTTGTGTGTGGCTAGGACCATGACTCAGTGTTCCCTTATGGGAGGTGTCCCCTTACTGGAGGTTACGGATGTAGTGTTTGTGTGTGGTCAGGACCATTACTCAGTGTTCCCTTATGGAAGGTGTCCCCTTACTGAAGGTTACAATGTAGTGTTTGTGTGTGGTCAGGACCATTACTCAGTATTCCCTTATGGGAGGTGTCTTCTTACTGGAGGTTACAAATGTGGTGTTTCACTTTGTGTAGCAAGGACCATGACTTATAGTGTGCCCTTATGGGAGGTGTCCCTTTGTCGAAGGAAACAAATATATATATAAATAAATAAATAAATAAATATAAAAATAAGTAACAATTTTTAAAGAGGGTGGCACCAAGTTAGTTCTAGGTTAATTAGGGTGGCCCTCTGAAAATTCCTGGTTGAATTGGAATTTAGAAATGTTAGTTTTTGAGGAGGGAGGATAAACCTGAGTACCCAGAGAAAAACCCTTGGCCGGCAAGGATGAGAAATAACAACAAACTCAACCCACATTGAACTGAATTTAACCCGGGCCACATTGGTGGAAGGAGAGCGCTCTCACCACTGCGCCATTCCTGCTCCCTTTGTGTGTGTCCAGAATCATGACATACAGCGTCCCCTTATGGGAGGTGTCCCTTAATCAAAGGTTACAAATGTAGTGTTTGTGTGTGGCCAGGGTGTGATGACTTATAGTGTTCCCTAGGGAGAGTGTCCCCTTTGTAACTGGAGGTTACAAGTGTAGTCCTTGTGTGTGGCTAGGACTGACACATTGATAAGCCGAACTTGTAAAGAGAATAAACTAAGAGAATTCAATTTCAAATTATTCTGAAGGTTACAAAATGTAGTGTTTGTGTGTGGCTAGGACCATGACTCAGTGTTCCCTTATGGAAGGTGTCCCCTTACTGGAGGTTAGAAATGTAGCGTTTGTGTGTGGCCACTGGACAATTTCTCAGTATTCCCTTATAAGAGGTGTCTTCTCACTGCAGGTTACAAATAGTCAGTGTTTGTGTGTGGCCAGGACCATGACCAAGTGTCCCCTTATGGAAAGTGTCTTCTTACTGGAGGTTACAAATGTAGTCAGTGTTTTTGTGTGACCAGGACCATGACTAAATGCAAAAGGCGAAAAAATGATAAAACCTGTGATTTAATTTGATTGAGTAAAAAATGGTTCAACACAAATTGCAGTGGTAGTATTCCTTTTGTAGTTACTGCATTAAAATGTTGAAAGCTCATTAGCATGTTACAGAACTCATTAACATATTAAAACCAGGCTAAGGGCAAATGTTCTACAATCCACTGTGTAAACAGTGAAGGTATGCATGGCACCAAAAGGTATGGTATTTGAGCAATTTTAGTTTGACATGTCACATTTCCTCGAAAAACAGCCAATGATCTGTTGATTAATCACCCCTTCATGAAACAACCCCATTTTGAAGGTAAAAATCAAATCTGACTCACCTCCCTCAAATAATTGCCTCCCCCATCTCACATTCTTCCCCCATAACAGTAAAACAAGAATGACGATGAGGAGGAGTCAAATGTGACACAACTCAGTGATGACTTTGATTCAAAGTACTTGCCTCCCTATATAACTCATGCGCGAAGCGGCATGAGGTAAGGTTTCGGCTCCGTTTTTCTTGTTGTTATTACTTTTATTTTTTGTCACGAGTTTGCATGCAAATTTATGCACGCATATTTTAAATTGTGCACTTCCGGTTCATAGCTTTGCCAATACACTTCCTGTTTAGTGACTTCCGGCTACTCTCACTTCCGGTAAAACAGTGTCTCCTACAACCCTACTTACATTAGTAATGTTCACGTTTGTTATATAAGACTGAGAAGAATCACTGGCTTCATTGTGGTACAGCCTTCACTTCCAAAACAATCAATAGTAAACAACGTGGTTTGCAGGAACAATGACTGGATGAAAGGAGTACTCTTCGCCATGTCGGACATCTTCTTATCATGTTTAAAATATATCATAAAACTTTCTTACGCATGCGCATGAGTATAGGCTGCTTGGAGCCTCTTGTTATGTGAGCAACACATACAAGATCATGCAAGTTGGTTTTTAATGCTAATGAGACAGAATGTGTTTAAATCATATGCACACAATATACCAAGTACAATGTCATTTGCCCTTTTATCAAAATTTAATAAATATTCCCTTGATTCACCCAGCAATAACAATACTATGAATTAAAATATATTTAATTAATCTCCTTTTTACTTCATTTAAATACAAATTTTCATTGTTCATTTAAGTGCATATCCCTAAAATATTTCAAAAATGTATCTTCATCTTGCACAAGATCCTGACACAAATGCTCCTTACCAGGACTAACTTTTGGATTCAAAACTAATTTTGCGACAGTTCGTATTCTGTTGTCATCCCTGTGCTCTCCCGAGAGTAAGCATTCCTTAGCCATTTCCAATGATCTTTGTTTCAAGAGCCTTACTTCAGACCAGAAATGTTCATCTTGGGAATTCACCTTTCTCCAAAACGTTTTATTAAAGTGTTCATAGAGAAACACATCAGCCTTGTTCCACTCCAAAAATGTATTCCTAAATTGCTTTGGAATATGGTGCTTCTTCAATGAGTGCAGCCTGGAGTTGTGTTTTAGGTACAACACATCCTCTAAACTCCAACAAAAGTGTTGCTTCAGCAAAATCAATGACTCATCAAAATACTCCATGAGTAACACAAGCTCAAAATCTTTCTCCACTGAGGAAATGAAATTTCTGATTACTTCAGTTTCTTCAAAATCTCCAGGTTCCAAACCAAGATCAAAGCTCATTCCATTTCTAAGAGTAAACATTGTGTCTATATCAGGCTGGAATTTCTTGAATCGCTCAAAGAAGTGTTGTAGTGGATTGGTGGATCCTGATGCATGTATGCCAAGAAAGGCTGGGAAGTCTTCAAAGAGAAAAGCTGATTCAAATCTTGAAATAGGACATCGAAGAATGGTGATAAATTTTGTCCCAGGAGGCATAAATGATTGCATTGTTGTTTGGTTGTATCTAAAATTGTAACAAAAAGTTAAAAAGTTAAATAGACTTACTTTTATCTCAAGCCACTGCATTTCCATATGTAAATCAAGACCATACTAACTAGCAAGATTGAGAGCTCTGCATTGTGGCTGTATCTAAAAATGTAACAAAAAGTTAAAAAGTAAAATAAACTTATTATAAAAGTTTTAAAAGTAGCTCATTCATTAATATATGGGATTTAAAAGGAAGAAACCTTTGTGCTGTTTATTTCGTTTTGCAAAGTGGAAAATCTTTTTCTTTACTTTGTAAAACAATTAAGAATTGATGCAATTTCTTGATCAGTCAGCTGGTTGACCCCTGACGTATTGACTTGGAACAGCTTGGACGGATTGACTGCGTGGCTCTTTGGCAGAAGCATGACAACTTGGACCTTAGCCTGACAAAATGCCTGGTGAATCTAGGGCTATAATGCTGCTTCATAGGATGATTGCATCTCCCTGCTCTGCTGAGGCAATCCCCAATGAAGAAACCATGTGATAGAATTGTCTCTGGTAATGATGAACCATTAAAGTTAGGGCATACATGCTGAGGGGATGGAATGTTGTCAAGGACAAAGTGCCCAACCTCTGCATCATCTGCATTATTTTCTGACAACCAAACTTCATTATTGCTGAATGAAGAATGAACTTTCAGGGCCAATAAGGGGTTGTTCCATACAACTGTTCACCTTTTCTACAAATTGGCCTTTTGTAGGTGGAACACCTATCAAAAAGGGACACTCATCTGCAGAGTAAAATTCATCTGCCCAGCATGCATACTCCTCAGATAACCCATCTGCATGTAATGGGAGGAGGGGTTGTGGTTCAATATCTGTACTTTCATACTTTGCTTCTGTATGGCCTGAGCACAGAAGGTTTCACTGCAGTGGCTAGCATATTGGAATTTATATCTGAAGGTCTACCATTCAAGACCTGATATTTGTTCTGATGTTTTTTTTATTTAAACAAGAAAGTTTTGGCTCCACCATCTTTCTTTAGTGTATAATTGGGTACCAGCTACCAGGTGATGACTACATAATTTAAATGCTGGGAGTGACTCTGTGATGGTCTAGATTCCTGTCCTGAGGGGGAGTAGCAATACTATGTAATGTTTACTACATGAGCGGGAGTGTTGTATCGGCCTATTCAATCATGAGGCGCAGCCGAGTGAATGTATAGTGCCAATACAACACGGACGCAAATGTTGTAAACAACTTGTGAAATTCACATTCCAGATACAACTCACTAGTGGTTGTATGTAATTTACATTTCCAGATACAACTAACTAGTGAGTTGTATCTGATTTACATTTCAGATACAACTCACTAGTGGTTGTATCTAATTTACATTCCAGATACAACTCACTAGTGAGTTGTATCTGATTTACAGGGTTAACCATGTGATTGGAATGGCTCATTTCTATTTGTTAGTACCCTTGTGAATTATTAAGTAATTTTACCAATAAAAATCCTAGCTGCTTCATGCTACAGAAAAAAGCCATGTGACTTGTGCGCAACTTTACCTATCAACCCCTTACATGGACCGGAATGAAAAAAGTAGATTAAATTGGCTTTAACCTTTTAAGCTCCAGCACTGATGAACATTGATTTTCTCCTTGCAATATCAATGCTTAATCAATCAGAGAGGTCATGAGAATTAAGGTCATGATCACCCAAGATAAATTCTCTTGGCATTTTAACAACTTCTCCCCACTCTGAGTCCTATAAGATATGTATGGGGACAAAAAAAGAGAATTTCTAATAAAATATTTAAATTATATTAAAGAGTTAACTTGATTACCTTGCATGACTACACAGGATGTTTGGCTTCTTGCCTAGTATGTTATCCACAAAATTCTCTTGAAAGCTCCACGGCCAGTAAAAAGAATAGATTTGTTTCCTTGGCAATGCCACAGTCAAACCCCTGTTCTTAGCAAATCTGAACAAAATGTTGCTTACAGAACTTCCACCAGTTTTGTGAGTTTTGAGAAATAAAACATTATCAACAGAGTGGCACATGTTCCTGCAGATAAAATAAATAGAGGTTATTCAGTGAAAAGTTCTGTAATACGGCTGGGTAGTTTTACAAGTATGTTAGTTTTTATTTTTTTGAGCCTTTAGGTGAGAAAAAATAAATACTGATGAGTTAAAATGCCTAGATGTATTACACAACCATTTGCTGAATAAATTGTTTATAAATTAATATATCTAAGATTTTGAAAGTGTTTTTTCTAGTTTTTCTAGTGTGTGACAGAATAGTGTAATGCATCCTATTCGCACTTTTTTTAGCGCATATTCGTACTCTAGAAGGCTGTGTCGTATAATTAAGTGTCATATTTTTTCATCGATGCGACATCATGATCAGATCAGGTCAGATTATCCACAGTCCATACAGGTGAATAGATCCAATAAAAATTAAGTAAAAATGGATCCATAACCTGTGTCAAACATATTAAAAACTAAAAATTTTTTTTTTTCCGTCAAAGTAAGCTTCTGAGTTTTAAAAAGCAAAACATGTGAGTAATAGCATACTATCGTCACAAGTGAAGTGGATAACATTAATAATATGCAATACTCAGTTCTTTACAAACAGCGGACTCTTTTTCCAAGTTTTTGTATCTTATTCAGTGTATATAATATGTTGTAGGTAAAATCCAATTTCAGGTTGAATGAGTATTTAATCTAGGCTTAATGTGTACCCAGTACTCAATCTAGGTATTGGTAATCCAACCCTAACCCCAGGACAATGCTACACCGAGTCTAACCCTGTGGTAGGCAATCGATAAAATTGATAATCGATAATATCCGATGAAAATCAATTTAAAATTAGTTAATCATATCGGAAATTGATAAAAATCGATAGAAGGGTTTGTTGCGAGTAATAAATAGTGAATTTATCGATACTAGCTCATCTCACAATTTATCAAAACAAAATCAACGAAAGATATAAATGAGCTCGCAAAAACACCATATAACAACCGCCTGAACCATTTATCAATAAAATTGACGACATCTTTTCTAAAGTCATAAAAAAACCAATAGTTCAATAATGATTGAAAATCAATGTAGAGAAAACCACAGATTTACTTCCAAATCTGTGGTCCCCAAAAATAAATATGTCATGCATATGTAATGCTTTAAATATGTCACACATGTTACACCTTTGTCACGCCTTGCAAAAACATTTAGCTTGTTTCCTATATGCAAATCTGTAAAAAATTCTGTGGTTTATGTTATGTATAAATGCAAGCATGTAACTGTTACTTACTCCTGAATAAAGTCCGCGATAGTCGGATGAAACGAGTAGGAGATAATAAATCAGTTTTACAAACTTAAGTTCGTAAAAGTGCTGCTCACTATTTTAGCTTTTCAAAAGCATAAACCAACAAACAAATACTAAATTTCAATTGATTCTACAATGATCTATAAATCCGATAAAATCGATAACGTCGAAACTTCACCAGTGTGTGAGTATCGATTCCTATCAATTGATCAATAAAATCGACGCTTAATTTCAATATTTTATCGATTGATATTGATTTATCGAACGGTTTTTTTTTCGATATCAATTTTTATCGATTGATTACCCCGGGCTCTAACACAAAGCTAACCACCACACCACTGGCTTCATGTATCTTTGTGCTTGGAGTGATGGTTAGCTTTGAGTTAGGATTAGGGTTAGCTTACCTAGATTGAATACTGGGTACACAATTAACTTATATTGAATACTGATTCAATCTGAGAACGGATTTCATTTTTACCTGCAACATATATTATTCTTTCAATTTTTAGTGTATATGTTGTGGTTCAATTTTTAATTTGGTTTGAAAATTTTCAAACCAGTTTGATTTTGATTTTCCTTTGTCTCAGATTCAATATCATAATGTGACACAAAAGAAAACAAAAATTGAACTGGTTTAAAAAAATTTAAACCAAAGAAAAATTTGAACCACAACATATATATTCCTGCATTTGCACCATTTCCAGGCTACATTCCATGTAGGTTACGGCGAGATCTTCGACGTGAATCTGTGGCTTTTTCAGTAGTATCCTTTAGGATCTTGGCGTATCTCGAAATAATTAATTTTAAGCAGTTAAATGACAGGACAATACAAACCTCTTCAAAGAACTGTAAAGCGGTACAACAACATATTTCGCTACGAAAAAGGCTGTAAAAGCCACAATCGTGAATTTCTTTAAACAAGAAAGCTTTGAAAGCCTCATTATTCTTGATATGTTTTGCAGTATGCAGTAAATTCCTTTACTGCCACAGCGGGTCCTACGTCCGCCATATTGATTCCATTTTACCGCGATGGCCTGGGTCGTGATCTCGGTGGTGTACGTGGTGGTGGTGGGGCGGGGGCGGTCGGGGGTGAGGAGCGTTACTTTCAGGTAGCTGGCCATTGGATAGATGGCAAGAACACGAGAGTCCTGCTGCTTGTACGCTTGTAAAATGACGATAAACTCAAAGCTGACAACAGCGTATATGTTTAGTGTTTTGTGCTATATTTCAACTGGCCAGACCAGTCTCTCCAGAGAATAAGATGTTAAATAGTAAAAATACACAATGTGATATTCGATGGCTCGATGCGATACATGACTTTTGTTCAGCTCCATGGCTGAGCGAGAGGTGCCCTGCTACTAACCGAGATCTTTTACATCAAGTGGATCATAACTTCATTTCAGGAACATGTTGTCTTATTGCTGATGTTGACTCACTTCGGTTACAAGCAGAACTCAAAGCTCTTACTGGAAGCCGACTTATTGTCATAAACAAGTTGTAGCCCATAGTATTTGGACAACTCAATTTTCCTTGCGTAGCTTTACCAATTAGAAGAAATTCTAAAGATTTTACTTTTTACACCTTCACAACTTAAAGCTCATTTTATATTCCAAAGGGTTTGGTCTAACAGCAGGTATCCTGGGTGCCAGAGGTTTTAACTTTTTAGTCAAAACTGCGAGTTTGAGCGGCGAAGCCGCGACAACGAGGCGCAACGCGCCGAGAAAAAATAACCGTTTATACGGTTAATTTCACTCATGATTTTCAGAGAACGGACCTCTGGATCCAGGGTGAACAGCAGGTGAAACATGCCTATAAAAGCCCGTTTACACAGGCGGTTTTTTGTGCAATTTTTGTCGCACTTTTCGGTGCAATTTTTGTCGCGCAAGTTGCATCTTCAAATCTCCTGTGTAAACTAGCGGCGATTTTAGTGCGATTTGAAAACGATGTGTCGCGCGATATCGTAGAGGTTTCGAACATGATGAAACTTGGCGGCGATTTTTGGAAAACCATAGCAAATCAAAGCAAATGTCGCACTCGAATCGCACAGGAAATCACCGCTAGTTTACACTTGCGACAAAAGTTGTATTGGAGAGCGCGACAAAAATCGCATAAAAATCGCCTGTGTAAACGAGCTTTAAGACTTGCTTTACGATCACAAAGGTTAATATTCGATGTGATATACAAGGAGAATTTAGCGATATAAAAGAATTTCGTAATACAATAAGATATGATTCCCTGGCTTAACATATTGAGTCACGAGAATAGTTGTATGTCAGAGCTAGTTTAGTGGGTCTTCAAAGGGGCTATGATCTATGACACCACTGTTGTTGTATCGCTTTGAAAGGCCAGAAGACAGATTTGTATCTGAAATGAAATTTAAAACAAATGGCCCAGTCGGATTTTAGGAGCGGACAAGGGGAGCGGATAGCCAACGTGGAAACGGATTACAACTTGAAAAGGTTAGGCTAAATTTTTCAAGTCGTTTCCAATTGTCTTTGAAAAATCGACAAAAAGTTGCTTTGATTCTTTCGCCCTCACGTGCAAGGCAACCTCGTTCCCAGGGTCTCTCTTCTTCCCGTCCCCGGCCCTGGAGCGGGAAGAAGAGACTCTGGGAACGAGGATGCTTGCTTAGGTTCAAACAATAGACCAATTTACAGTTGTCTACTTAGTAGCCTGGCCTTTGTGTGGAAATGAGGCTGGAGTTGACCTTGTTTTGATAGAAACCTTCCATCTTTTCATATGTAAATCATGTTGTTCTTATGCTAACTACATGATTTACAAATGAAAAGCACGAAGGTTTGTATCAAAACAAAGTCAACTCCAGACTCACTTTCACTCAAAGGCCAGGCTACTAAGCACACAACTGTAAAACTATTTTGTACAATAGTGTACATTCAGTTTGGTATGTTTTGTTTTAGAATTGGTACATCTTAGGGGTAAAAACCAATAGCCCTTTTCGCGGTTAACCTTTCTCATTTGCATTACAATAAAAGTCAACGTGGTTGCGAGGAAATTACGGGCAATTTTGTAGTTTCTGCCCGAAATGGCCTCACAACCATGTTGACTTTTTTTGTAATGCAAATGAGAAAGGTTAACCGCGAAAAGGGCTATTGAGCTACGCTTATCAAACGAGATTCTGGTACCTTTTAGGGTGTTTTTTGAAAATTTCTGACGAGCACTTCCGTCATTTTTATATAGGAGTCTCCCGGCGGTTCAGATAAACGAAACAGCTTTATGCTTTTCACTTTACAAGTTAGACGTTAACCCCACATTTTATTAAATTTTTCTTTCTCGTCCTACTGATATTTGACTTTTATTAAATTTTACTTTCTCGTCCTATTTGAGTGCTACGAACTACAGTGTTACCCCGCTTTACGGACACCCGCTTAATACGGACAACGGACACTTTTCTGTGACCCGAGTGATACGCTCTTATACAAAGTTATCCTTGCATTATGGGCACTGGTTAACTGTGCATTGTTTAACTGTATAATTTCATTTGTCACCATTATGTGTTAATTGTACCCTGTTAGAAGATAAAAGCTTTCAATAATGTAAATAATAATGTTGTTACGTTTGGAACAAGAGAAATTTCATTTTGACTACTGTGTATTTGAATAAGCGTAGGATTCTTTTTCAGCTTGGACTTACTTACGGTTATTTAGACATTAAACATCGTTCTGTTGCTTTAAATTGTATGATTTAGTCTTTGTGGCGACAAAACATGTGTCCCTGACGTTTTTCCTGGGAGCCCGCTTAATACGGACACACAGATAATGCGGACACTTTGGCGTGTCCCTTCGGTATCCGTATTAACCGCGTTCCACTGTGTCATGGGTATTTTGACGTTTCTTAGTCAAAACTGCCCCAAATTGAAACTTTTAAATACCTTTGATAGTTTTAGCGAGTTTTCTAAGACACAACAAGTTGCAATTAACCCATTTCCGTCCTGGCCATCTGCAGCCAAAGACACTTATTTTTACTCGAACAGCACTAGTAGATTAATTTTAAACAACTCGACCATTATTTTTGGGTTTTCACTGACATAAAGATGTCTTTTTTTTAAAGTAACACTGAAAATGGTGAAAGAGCCCCTTTTGGTCGCAGCTTTTAAAAAATAATTTAAACAGCGCTTAGCTAAACTTTTAATTATATTGTGCAAATAATCTGACTTTCTAAAACAATAAAAACAATACAAGTTCTTACATAGCCTGGGAATAAAAATAAAATAAAATACTGAAAAAAAAAAATTAAGAAAAGATTGAAATTTTTTGTTAAGCTCAAAAGCCCTTAAATATTACCACATTTACAGCACAATTTTTTTTTTCACATATACGTCTCTTGTACTTCATAATTATATTAAAAGGAATCTAAACAACTGAGCCTCCATTTCAAGTGCATTAGTACATACCAAACCAGTGTATCGTGCTTTTCACACGCTCTGATTGGCTAGTCAAACTTGGGATAGTTTTTACTATTCAACTCCAGGGACCCGTTTCTCAAAGGTCCCGATAATTATTCGGGCCCAGAGCTATATTTTAAAATCAGAATTTATAGAATTGTAGTGCAGTTTTTAGCCTACAAACAAGCCCGACATGCTTCATCAACCTAGAATTTTATTTATTAGCTTACAAAACCAGCAAAATTTGAATCTTCAATGTAGACATTGGACGCATAAAATATCTTTCCGGGCCCGAAAAGTTATCGGGACAGGCATTGTTGTGGATTTTGCGCGCGAGTTTTGTTCCATTTGTCGGAAGTAAACTAAATATTTTTTGGTCCACTGGTATAGTATATACTGAAAACAATTATTCACTTCCGTGTCGGTGAAAAGTGGTGGATATTTCAGTACCTCGCTGCTTCACGGCTCGGCAAATATTCACCACTATTCACCTCCACTTCGGTGAATAAATTAAATATAGTACCGCCTACCTTGAGTTGTTTAGCCTGCGAACAGGCTCCTGGTTCGGAGGGGCGCTATTTTCCGGCGCGAAGCGCATGACCCCGCCGTCCGACTGGAAGCCTGTCCGCAGGCTATGAGTTGTTGATTACAACAATCACATTTACAAACAAACCACAGACCCGACTGGAAGGCTACTAAATGTACTACTTACAGTACAGTGTTACTACTTACAGAACAGTGTACCGCCAACGACTCACTCTGGAAATCTGTTTTTACTAAACTTTGAACGAACACCACTACACCGATGATAACAGCTACTTGAACTAGTCCTACAAACAAACTTACAACCTAAGCATTTGGTTGGAAAGGCACATATTTCGATCTGAAAACTCAGTACCAGGAGGAGCGTTGCGTGACAACACAAATAACGGCTGCGTAGGAGGCTAACGCAGTGGCGGATAAAGACCGCATTATAAGGGGGGAGGGGAGGGAATGGATAGGTAGAGGGGGGGGGGGGGGGGGGGGAGCGTCGGGCTGAAGTGAAAATGCTAGAGACTGAAAACGACTTTTGGCCATTAAGCCCTTAATTTTTGGTGAAATAAGGAAGGGGGGTTGGGGATAGCGGTGGGGGCACCCCCACCGGGGCCACACCGGGGCCACTCCCCTGGATCCGTCACTGAAAAGTGAGAGGTTTTCATATATGTAGGTTGCGAGAAATCCCGTATAGACAGTCAAGCGAGCGAGTTAATAACACGGGGAAACGAAGGTCAATGTTAGGGAGTAAACTTGAGCGAATGAACGAGTTGTAAGAGGCATCTTTCAGTTCCTTTTCACTAATATTCGCTCATAAGCTCGCCCGTTTCACAATTCAAAAAGGAAATGCTAGCAGTTTACAGGAAGAAGATCGCGTAAACCAACCAAAACCTTCTAGTGTGACCCATCCAGCTCATTTTTTCCATAGTAATCTAACCAATTCTGAAGCTTGTTTATCTGTTCCTCAACGGAACTCTTAGCAGTTCCGCCTTCAGCTGTGTACTGTTCTACACTGTGTTCATAATCCCACACCTCACTGACGTCTTCTTCAAAGAGAGGGCTACAAACAGAGCAAGAAAACATGTTAACAGAAAAATCTCCACAAAAATTTAATATTGGTAGAAGCATGCAAATCAACAGCACCACATAAAAAGTACGACTCGCTAGCTTTTACACAGACTCAAAAGTTAGAACCACCTTGTACAGCATAATAAACAGTACCACGGGAAAGTACTGCTCAGTAGCTGTCATTTGAATGGTCACACTTGGGGATTTCATACACATCCAGCCGCACCACAGTAAAGATGTGTTTAATAGCTTCCATGTGAGTGGTCACACTTAAACACGGACCCGCGCTATAAAAGGAAGCTTGGCCTGGCCAAGCCGCCATTCATTTCACACTTGACACCGAACTGTCAACATCACGTGCATCCGCTCGCCAATGGAGAACCGTTAACGGCGCGAAATTCAAATTTGGCAAGCTAAAATATTACATTCATGCTAAAAGGCGCATAAATTCAAATAATGTTTTTAGTTTTATTTTCGTGAAATATAAATCCTATACAAGATTGAGCTGGTGAAGGTAGAATTAGACCTATTTTTTGGGGCAACGGTCTTCCTCCGTGTTGCTCGCAGTGTCAGCCATCTTTGATTAGCCGTTGAAGCAGTGATGGTGTGACAAAGAGGGGGCGGAGCTATCCCTTTTATAGCGCGGGTCCGTGTTTAAGGAATTCATCCACAAACGCAAATATTAGAACCACCTTGCACAGCAAAACTAAACAGCACCACAGGAAAGTACTGCTTGATAGTTTTCGTTTCAACAGTCACACTTTAGAATTTTATTCACAGACTGAAAACTTGGAACCACCTTGTACAGCATAAGAAACAGTACCACCGGAAAGTACGACTCGGTAGCTTTCATTTGAATGGTGACACATTTCATCCACAGACTCAAAAGTTAGAGCCACCTTACACAGCAAAATAAACAGCACCACAGGAAAGTACTGCTCAGTAGCTTTCATTTGAGTGATCACACTTCTTTAGGATTTCGTCTACACCCAGCACCACAGGAAAGATCTGTTCAATAGCTTTCATTTAAATGGTCACACCACAGACTCAAAAGTTAGAACCACCTTGTAGAGCATAATAAACAGCACCACAGGAAAGTACTGCTCAATAGCTTTCATTTGAATGGTCACACTTAAGGATTTCATCCATAGACTTAAAAGTTCGAACCCAGTTGTACAGCATAATAAACAGTACTACAGCAAGAATGAATGGACACACGTAAATAATTAAAATCCGGCATCAACAAAGAGATACCATCTTAAATTCTCATCACTAACATTAATGGTATGTACAGCATTCAGTTAGGATAATTTACATAACGTATCTGTGAAGCACACCTGACTTCTTTCAAGTCCTCAACATTTAGTTCGTTCAACAGACAGCCTTTCTTTTCCGCAGCATGAACCGCAGCTCCTGACAGACCATGAGCCTCACGGAAGGGAACCTGAAAGGGCATTAGAGCAGTTTTCAATTGATTGTGGTAAAACCAAAACCAAAGTAATTACTATGACCAATCACAGCAGTCGTAAACAATCCAATGAACCAATCAGAGCTCGAAGCAATTACATGTCGGCGGCGCCAAGCGCGGGAAAACGCGTGCGAGCAAGTCACGATTGGTTTTGGTTTTACTTCTGATTGGTCGAGAAAGTGGCGCGAGATTTTTAAGCCAATCACAAAGCGTAGCAATGAAAAACCAAAGCAATTGTGTAATTACTTTTCACACTCAATTGAAAACTGCTCTATAGAAACGTCTTTAGCGCCGATCACAGTAGATAGAACAAGAAGATGCTATGGTTAACGACAGTGTCTAGTAATTTCTAGTACTTACACTTTGATGGATCGATACTACCCCTCTTTATCAGTTAATGCTACAATAATGGTACAATAATGGTACAATAATGGTACAATAATGGTATCAAACAAATGCACAGTAATTGGTGAAATAATTATGATCATCGTCATGATGTAACATGTTACCATAGTAACAGTATAACCTGTCAAAGACACCCTTAATGTTAGCTTTAAGTGCTTGTAAATAAAAAACAAGCTCGGTGACCCCAATGTTTTATTATTGAATTGCAATTAGTATGTTAAAATACAACTTTTTGCAAAGTTTAAAAAATTCTCGGGAAGGAGTACTCTATGAGAGCCACCTTAAATTTTCGAAAACTTCATACGTAGATGAAAACGATCTGGAGAGAGTATTCCAAAATATACCTACCCCTTTCCTTGCAAGATAGTAAGCCAGGTCGGTAGCTAGCATGTCTGGACTCAGAGCAGCTAACATGTTTTCTCTGTGCACCTAGTCAAATAAATATAAAGAAATATATATCGTGTTTTGAAACATCGACTTTCTTAATCGCCTAAAACAACAGAATTACCTAAAACAGAGTCTCTAACCGTGACAGAATCGCCTTAAACATTGTGACCTAGCCATGAGAGAACTGTCTAGAATAGGATGACCGAGTAGCCTGTCAGAATCACCTAAAATAGCGTGATCTCGCGTGACAGAATCGTTTAACACAGCGTGACCTAGCCCTTCAATATAACTGGCGACGAAGGTGCTATCATCTGCAAATGGTTAGACCTTAACGCGGCTCGAATGACCAGGTAGAAATGGTGATTCCGTCTCCGATGGGGACGTAGAAGAACCACTGAGGACGTAACAAAACCCTGGCTGTGACCACCCTCAGATCAACAATGGACCGACAGCGGCTGCCTGAGGCGCCTTCATGAGCTGACGTCCGATCTCATTCCGTGAATAAGTGTATGTAAAGCGCCATGTCATGTCATGTCATGTCATGTCATGTCATGTCATGTCATTCATTCATTCATTTATTCATTCATACGAGAGACAAGTGAAATCAAAGCGTTCCAGACAGCTCAGTCTCACCTTTAGTGTGATTAATGTTCCTGTAGCTACCTGCAGTATCCCTCGTAGTGTGTCACACACATCAAACAGGGGTTCCTTGTCTTCCTGTAAAAAAAAACGACAAATCTTTAAAGATTCTCAAAATCCCTTCAAAGATCCTCAAAGATCTTGTGAAAGATCTTCAAACATCTTCAAAGATCTTGTCAAAGATCCTCCGAGATATTGTCTCTGAAGATCTTCAAGGATTTTTTAAATTTCTTTCAAAGATCTTCGAAGATTCTCAAAACAGATTTTCAAGGATCTTGAAGAATTTTTACTTGAAGGTATAATGCTTCTTGACTGACTAGATCGCCAATTCCCTGCCATTTTTCCACTTTAGTAAACTATTATTTTCAGGATTTCCCCCCTTTCATAAACTAAAAACACAAAGTTTGCTGTTCAATCTTTGTCAATCTCCACCAATCTTAACTATTTTTCCTTCTTTGTGGCTCAACCTTCCTAACTAAAAAACACAAATTTGTTGTTCGTATTCCATCTAAATCGAATTTAAATCTTCCCCAATCTATAACATCCTTACTCTCTTATGGTTCGTTGTCACCTATCTGGTGTTTTTCTACCTTAAAGTGCACCTAAACCCTAATTTTTTTTTTCTTTTAATCAACTCAATGTACGTTGAAAAGTCGAATAGTGAAATATTTCTTGTTTTTAACGTCGCGTTATTGAGTTATAGAGATTTGAATTTACTAAATGCTAATTAGATGACGTCAAATGCAGACTCGTTTATTATACAACTACTTGTTTCCACCTCCAAGTAATATTTTTTTTTACAAATCAATTGACTGTGAACAGTTTTTATTAGTATTTCTTAAATTGATTATACTTAAGCTGTGAACTGCGTATTGTAAATTGAAGTAGAAATAATGGTAAAGTCTGCACTTGACGTCATCTAATTAGCATTTTGTAAATTCAAATCTCTATAACTCGCTAACGCGACGTTAAAAACAAGAAATATTTCACTATTCGACTTTTCAACGTACATTGAGTTGATTAAAAGAAAAAAAATTGGGGTTTAGGTGCACTTTAATTCACTATAGCTTCCTTCCCTTAAGAAAAGGTTCCTTCCCCTTCTTAAAATGAATCGTAATCCATCTAAATCTTTCCATCTAAATCTTTCCCAGTCTGAAAACCATCTTTGTCGCTTTCTGTTTAACTGCCACCTCTTTGGAGATTTTTTTCTAGCTTATTTAACTACTATTTTGAAGTTGTCTTTCTCTAAGGAAAGATTTCTTTCCCCTTCTTAAACTGAAAACAAAACGTTTGTCGTTCAGAATATAACTGAACCATCCCCTTTGCTTCTTTTTGGTTTATTATCACGCCTCTTATTCGGAAACAAGTAACAACAAATAAAAATTCTAACCTGCAAATCTTTGTTGTACGTACTCGGTATTCCCTGATTATGAAACAGAACAAAGGGTTAAATTAAATCTCCTGTAATTTTATTACACGGGGACGATACCTTTGACACACAATGATATGCAGTCCTTACATACAACATAAATAGTTACCTTCGCAACAGGACGGTAGAGTAAAGAGGGCGACAAAACGTTGTCGTATGACCAGCATTAGGACAGATAATTAATCGCGTGTTTTGACGCAATCGACACTTTACTTTGCAATACAAAGTCATTTGAATATACTTTATTATGCAAGTTAGTAATCAGTTAGTTTAAAATTATGCCAATCCACTGTATCCTCTTAAACAGCTAACCCCAAAATTGTTTTTTCGCTTAATGAACTCTATGTACGTTGAAAAGTTGAAAAGTTAAATATTTCTTGCTTTTAACGTTGCGTTAGTGAATTATAGAGGTTTGAATTTACAAAATGTTAATAAGATGACGTCAAATCAAGACTCGTTTATTATACAACTACTTGTTTCCACCTCCAAGTAGTATTTTTTACGAATCAATTGACTATTAACAGTTTTTATTTAGTATTTCTGAAATTGATTATCCTTAAGCTGTGAACTGCGTATTGTAAATTGAAGTAGAAATAATGGTAAAGTCTTGATTTGACGTCATCTAATTAGCATTTTGTAAATTCAAATCTCTATAACTCACAAACACGACGTTAAAAACAAGAAATATTTCACTATTCGACTTTTCACCGTACATTGAGTTGATTAAAAATAAAATTGGGGGTTAGGTGCACTTTAAGTTAATCTAGCATTGTATATATAGTTCACTATTAAAGTTAGTTAATTAGCATGATATATATCAGTTTATTATTTGATGTATGGCTTACTTGATCACTGAAAAGCCTCACGTGGGGATGTGTTCAATAAAATATGTTATGTTATGTTATAAACCCCCGTGCAAATGGTATGTGTTCTCATGGCCACTCTCTGATTGGTTTAGCACTGCTATTTAAACCACTCCCGATTCAACTGTCACGTAGTGAAGTATGAAGAGCCAAGCTCATCTCAGTCAAACTTCACGACCCATCCCCTTCCTAATGATGTGTGTTTGGTCTCCTTCGAGCGACACTCCATGTCCTTCCCTGTCTACGCCAGAACGTCACTCTACCTTAGCCTACAAAAATTACTGAATAATATAGTACTGTTTTCGGGTTGTTTAAGGGACACTACACCAGTAATTACACAAACTACAGTAACTACAGTAACAACGCCAACTACACCAACTACAGCAACTATAGCAACTATACCAATCGTTTCTGGCCATTCTGATAAGTATTCACACTAAGGGCGCGTTGAATGGGAATAAATGGAATCGCAACGATGAGAATTATTCTGGTCATTCTGCCCCTGGTATAATAATAACCAGAATGGCTTCCGGCCATAACGGAATTGGAATCGCCGTAAAAAAAAATAATGCGCCCATAACTAATGTCGATGATTCTCATTCCAGAATGGTTAAAAAATAACACGATCTATGTTTGACTTACAGAATTAACAAACAACGAACAAATAAACACAGACATTCTTAACATGGCTAAATTAATATATATATATATATATATATATATATATATATATATATATATATATTCACCTTTAAGGTCATCTGCATACCAGCACACTACAACCAAACAAAACAGAGACGTATTAGAAACCTTTGCATTAACGTTGAACTGACCACAGTTTGATATAATACGTCTTTATTAATAACCAAGTAAAAGTGTTTATTTTAAACCCGTGAATAAGCGTATGCGTAATGAACGGGTTAACGGTAACGGTGGCTAATTCACTCACTCACTCGCTCCTTCCATCAGCTGTAAACTTAGTGACGTAATGCTTTGTTACGAATGCGTTTCGTAACAAGAATAACGTGAATCCAGCGATAACAATAACTAATTTGTTGTAAATGAATATAAACAACAAAAAGCTTAAAGATTTTTCGCATTTGGAGTCTCTATGCAACATTAAAATCGCTCTAAAAGGATTTTTTAACCGAGACATGCGTTTTGATGCGTATCTACCTTGAAATAATAAAATTTAGTCTTTTCTAAGCATGTGTTCCTCAGTGGTCGAGTGGTTTAGTGTCTGGATTCACAGTCGAAAGATCCGGGTTCAATTTACGTTCAAGGCACCATTTTTTCCTCTCTTTCTCTCTCTCTTTTTTTTTTCGGACTGGACATTAGGAAACTGATGTACTTTTTTTTGCGTTCGTCAAACATCCTTGCGTTAATTAAAAAAAATATCGAGCGTATCAGTGTGAAAACAGATCTTCCCGCAATATTGCGTTACATGTTAGCATTTCGTATTCACGGGTTGGCTCTAAGGAGCCTTTGATTCTATCACGGTACGTACTCGACCAAATATCCTTCCCGCTTTTCCTCGAATGAGTTCCAAACTGTCTGCATTCTTCTTTTGCGGCATCAGACTGCTTCCCGTGCTAAGATATGAACACAACAACAATTCTTTTTAGAGCTACACTAACCCCGGCGATAACATTCGTCAGACTACAAGTTATCATGAGTTGTTTAGCGCAGACCTGCAAGTGCTCCATTTACAAAACTACAAGCAGTTGCAAAAAGGTTGAAATACTTTCAAAAAAATGTTCATTCCGTATAAAAGTGAATCAGTAACACAGTCAAATCAATGCCATGTGCTACTGGACGTTATTGGTCTGTTTACGAAAAAGTTCGCCATCCTTTGTTCTCGATTTACGTTATAATTGGTCAATTTTCTTTTAAGTGACCCGGTTCGAGTAGTCGCACTGTATGTTGAAACAGTCCAAAATAAAACAAGTTTTGCTTCTATAAAACCAATTATTTCTGATGGAAAAGTAAAGGAAAGGAAAGGAAAGGAAAGGAAAGGGAAGGGAAGGGAAGGGAAGGGAAGGGAAGGGAAGGGAAGGGAAGGGAAGGGAAGGGAAGGGAAGGGAAGGGAAGGGAAGGGAAGGGAAGGGAAAAACAACATATCTGCTTGGCAAAAGTTCACTACTAACCTATAAGCATCTGATAAGGAAATAAAACCAAACTCCTTTGTGGAATACAGAATCATATCTTCGGCCCAGCGGCTATAAAACATAACGGCAAAAAATAAATTCTAAAGAAAAAAAGAAACAACATTCTGGATGTTAAAGACAAAACGAGCGAGCAAGTTTATTATCTCTTTCAAATAGCGCTCTGGAAGGGAACCGCCTTCATTTGAAATCACTCTTCTTTGATGAACATCATTGATAACAAAATTATTGCAGTGCACAATGAAACTTACGCATGTCCGCAGGATTTTACAGTCAAAGACGTAGAGATATCAACGAATAAATACTCTGAACTGACAAAAAAGGAAATATATGGTGACCACTAAGGAGATTTACAAGTTTGAGCATGTCACTACCTAGATTAAAACACACCTAAGATGCGTGGACAAGAGAGAAGCCCAAAAGAGAAACTCTACAATGTAATCTCTGTCTCCGACTGCATCCATACTGTTCCCTGTAACAGCTGCGAAGTCCAACTCTGTGTAAAGATATTGAAGATAACTCAGTATTATCAGGTGAGCAGAACTGTTATCATTACTACAGCCTGCTCTTGTGCCAGTAGAATCCTAGACTGTAAAACTGGCCTGCGAGCAAGCTCTTATAGGAGTATGGGGGTAGAGAAGGGGAAAAGAAAAACAATGAGAGAGAACTCTCTCTCTTCTCCTCATCTCTTTCTTCTTCTTCTAAAGCTATGAAGTCAGAATTGTGACGATGACATCCGTGGTCTAAACCAAATTTAATCTGGCCAACCCTAATATTTAAACACTATTTACTGTGAACCGTGCCAAGAAGGCATATAGCACAGACTAGAAACAACATTTATAAACTAAATGTTAACAGTCATGGAGGTCCATTAATTGTCTAAAACCGCAATCTAAGTTAGACCGTTTAAATCTGAACCGGCCCCAATTATTTCGTGTGAATCAAACCTACAACTCGCTTACGACAGTCGCGTGCTGCACTTGACAAAACGTTTCACCTAAATGATCTAAACACGCCCACAATTAATACTAAACGTGCGGAGAGCTGTGTGCGATTTAACATGATACAAGTAGCGTGAGCTATAAAGGTCACAAGCGATGGCTGTAAGCAAACGTTGCGACGGGAAACACAAAAGGTATTTTTTTAATTCTTCTATTTTAATTTTTGTTGGGCGTAGACTGTTCTTAGATGACTCCTATTTCCTTCTTTCGAGTATTCTGCTGTTTCCACGGGATTCGAGAGACTAACTTCGTTCCCATGGTCTCCATTGAATTCTACCCGTCCCCTGGAGCGAGAGAGACCCTGGTAACAACGTTGTCAACTGTCTTGGTGCAAGCAGTTCATCTTCATTTTTTCGGTTTGTTTCATATCCCACTTACAAAAGAAAGAAAATGGATAAAAAGTAATAGGATTGACATTACTCATAGGCCTACCTTTGGCAAGAAACTGTCGGTCAATACCAAAAGGATTTCCAGCAATAGCACCACTAAAAAATACATTGGATGTTAACGATGTAACAAACTGAAGCAATCCACAAAAACTGCAGGTCGTGGCGTGAATAAAGAGGAAATCTATCATAATGCTGCGGGTAGCCCTGCAGAGGATATGAATTTTCAATGGCCATGAATTTTAATAGGCAAGGAATTTTCATAGCTCTGGCCATGAATTTCTTGGCCATGGAATTTCATTGGCAATGGATTTTCATAACTAGGCCATAAATTTCATGGCCATAGATTTTTAGAGGCCAAGGATTTCATGGCCATGGATTTTCATAGGCCAAGGATTTTCATAGACCATGGATTTTCATAGACCATGCCAGGCCGGGATTTTAATAGGCCATGAATTTTCATAGGGCATGAATTTCGTGGCCATCGATTTTAATAGGCCATGAATTTCATGGCCAAGGATTTTCATAGGCCTGAACATTTTGATAGGACGTGGATTTCATGCCCATGGATTTCAGGGCCATGGATTTCAATAGGCCATGAATTTCACGGCCAGGGATTTTCATAGGCCGTGAATTTCTTGGCCAAGGATATTCACAGGCCATGAAATTCATGGCCATGGAAGTTTAAAGCCCATGGATTTCACGGCTATGGAATTTCATAGTCATATATTTTCATAGGCCATGGATTTTCATAGACCATGGATTTTCATAGGCCATGGATTTCATGGCCATGGGATGCCATGGAATTTCATAGGCCATAGATTCCATGGCCATGGATTTCTATAGGCCATGGATTTTTGTAGGCCATGCATTTCATGGCCCTGGATTTTCATAGGCCATGGATTTCTTGACCATGGATTTTCATAGGCCATAGATTCCATGGCCATGGATTTCTATAGGCCATGGATTTTTATAGGCCACGAATTTCATGAGCATGGATTTACATACGCCATGGATGTTTATGAGGATGGATTTCATGGCCATGAATTTTCATAGGCCACGGATTTTGATAGGCCATGGATTTCATGGCCATGGAGTTTTACAGGCCATGGATTTTCAGGCTCGACATGCAAAGCCGCGTAGCTTACGCCAACCGATGCCAGCCTCCGCTACTCGAGGTACATCAGGAAAGCGCAGAGGCCACCAGACTCAAGGGGTCCGCAAAGAAGCCACGAACAGGACCAAAAAAACCTCTGACTGGATAGGGTGGTGGCCTCCCCCTGTCCGACAAGTCAATTTACAGTACACCTGCCGCTTCCCTCAGTTCCTGTGGGCAGCCGCCTGTCCCTCTTTCTGGACTCTTGTAGGTTCATAACAAGGGACCAGTATGGTTTGTTTCTTCTTCAACATGGACTTCATCTCAGTTTCGAATCTAAGCTGCCACCAGCCCAGTGCCCTTCCCGCTGCCAGAGGCTAGCAGCAAAAGAGAGCATCTGAGGGCCGAGATTCTTTCCATGTTAAATGGGGGACCATCGAGAGGGTGGTTAACAAGTCCTCTTCTGGATTTAACAGCGTGTTTCTGATTCCCAAAAAGAATGGGAAACTTCAGTTGGTCATCGACCTACGATCACTGATTCGTCACTCATCAAAGGTGAAGTTTTACATGGAAACACCCGCAAATCTACGCCACTCCATACAGAAAGGGGATTGGGTAATCTCTGTGGATTTGACGGACGTGTATCTGCACCAATCCACCCATCGTCTAGGAAGTTTCCTCGGTTCTTCTATCGGAACGAAGTATTCCAGTTTCGAGTCCTGCCCTTCGGATTGTCGGTGAGCCCAAGAGTCTTCACCCACGTAGTGGATACCATTATGATCCACGTTCGATCTCTGGGATTACAGATTCATCTAGACGACTGGCTTGTGAGGAACCAGCAGTTGGACCACCTCAGGACTCAAACCCAAGGCCTTCTCCATTAAACTACTCGCCTCGGTTGGATACCCAGTCTGGAGAAGTCAGAGTTAACCCCAACTCAAGACTTCATCTTTATCAGCACACATTACCGAACCAATCTGGGGCTGATGTTTAGAGAAGTTCAGTTCAGTTTAGAGAAGCAGCCAGTCATGCTTGCTGTGTCGTCCTGGCAAAGTATGTCATAGAACAGGACTTTCTCTCGCTGTTGGGGAGACTAGATTTTTATAAGCCATGGATTTTCATTGGCCATGGATTTCATGGCCCTGAATTTTTATAGGCCATGGATTTTCATTAGGCCATGGATTTTCAATTAGGCCATGGATTTTCATAGGACATGGATTTCATGGTCATGGATTTCATAGCCATGGATTTTCAAAGGACGATTTTCATAGGCCATGGATTTCATGGCCATGGATTTTCATAGGCCATGGATTTCATGGCCATGGATTTTGAAAGGTCATGGATTTTCATAGGCTATGGATTTTCATTAGGCCATGGATTTCTTGGCCATGGATTTTCATAGTCCATGGATTTTCACAGGCCATGTTTTTCATGGCTATGGATTTTAATATGCCATTGATTTTCACAGCCAAGGATTTTCATTGGTTTTCATGGATTTCAATAGTCGATGGATTTCTTGGCAATGTTTTTCATGGCCATGGATTTTCATAGGCCACGGATTTTCATAGGCCACGGATTTTCACAGGCCAATGATTTTTATAGTCCATTGATTTACATAGTCCATGGATTTCTTGGCCATGGATTTTCGTACGCAATGGATTTTCACAGGCCATGTTTTTCATGGCCATGGATTGTAATGTGCCATGGATTTTCACAGGTCATGGATTTTGATTGGATTTCATAGCCATTGATTTTTACAGTCCATGGAATTCTTGGCCATGGATTTTCGTAGGCCATGGATTTCACAGAACATGTCTTTCATGGCCATGGATTTTAATAGACCATGGATTTTCACATGCCATGGATTTTCATAGGCTGTAGATTTTTATAGGCCATGGATTTTGATTGACCATGGATTTTCATTAGGCCATGGATTTTTATTAGGCCATGGATTTTCATAGGCCATGGATTTTCATAGGCCATGGATTTGCATAGGCCATGGATTTTCATAGGCCATGGATTTGCATAGGCCATGGATTTCATGGTCATGGTTTTTCATAGGCCATGGATTTTCACAGGCCATGGATTTCATGGTTATGGATTTTCATAGGCCATGGATTTTCACAAGCCATGGATTTTCATAGGCCAAGGATTTCATGGTTATGGATTTTCATAGGCCATGGATTTTCACAAGCCATGGATTTTCATAGGCCATGGATTTTCATTACGCCATGGATTTCATGGTCATGATGTTCATAGGCCATGTATTTTGATAGCTGGCATGGATTTCATGACCATGGATTTTCATAGCTGCATGGAATGGATTTTGATAGGCCATGGATTTTCATTAGGCCATGGATTTTGATAGGCTTGGATTTTGATAGGCAATCCATGGCCATGAGTTTTCATAACCCATGGATTTTCATAGGCGATCGGTTTTCAAAGGCCAATTTTCATAGGTCATGGATTTCGTGGCCATGGATTTCATGGACCATCGATTTTCATAGGCCATGAAACCCATGATTTCATGGCCATTGAGTTCCGTAGGTCATGGATTTCATGGCCATGGATTTTCAGAGACCGTGGATTTTTATAGGCCTTGGATTTGCATAAGCCATGGATTTTCATAGCTGGCATGAAATTCATTACCATGGATTTTCGTATAGGTGACATGGATTTTCATAGGTAATGGATTTTTATAGGCCATGAATTTTATGGCCATGGATTTTCATAGGCCATGAATTTTCGTAGGCCATGGATTTTCATAGGCCATGAATTTTCGTTTAGGCCATGGATTTTCATAGGCCATGGATTTCATGGCCATGAATTTTCATAGGCCATGGATTTTCATAGGCCATGGATTTTCATGGCCATGGATTTTCATAGGCCATGAATTTTCGTAGGCCATGGATTTTCATAGGCCATGGATTTCATGGCCATGAATTTTCAAAGGCTATGAACTTCATGGATTTTCATTCTAGGCCACAAATTTTCAAATACTATGAATTTTCAAAGGCCACGAATTTTCATAGGCCATGGATTTTCATAGGCCATAAATTTTCATAGGGCATGGATTTTCACAGGCAACGAATTTTCACAGGACATGAGTACACTTATAATGGTCACAATAAAATCTTTCACTGATCCTTACCTGCCAAGAGGATTCGCATCAACTCTCTTTAAGAGTTCTTCTAGTCTCTCTGCGTCTCTCTTCATTGCCCAGGTATAACTACATCGAAACGAAAACAAAGACCGGGATAACGATAAAAAAATGGATTGCTCAAATGCTATTAGGTGAATCATTGCTGACTTCATTGTTTATATTTCGTTTCATTAACATACCAGTTCATGTAGAGAAGGTGCCATGATAAATACAAATTTATTTCAAAAGTTGAAGAAGCTTTTCACACTTTTAAGTATGACATCCTTAAAAGGATGTGCATGCAAAAATCTTCTAACACTGATTTTTTTAGAAACTTTTTCTACAGCTAGGTAATGAGTTACTAATTATATTAGAAATCTAAAAAAATGGGGGTCGCCAACTTTGTTTCTGAGATAAAATATCTGAAAAGCGACCCTAATTTTGAAAAATTGGTCTTTCTTACTAGATATGGCCCCAATATCTGCTAGTCTCAAAATATTGTAAATGAATCTCTAAAATGCTACTGTCTAATGCCAAATTTTATATGAGTGGGTCTATTAAGCAAAATAGTGCATTCATTAAAGTAAAGTCTAATCTTTAAAGACAGCATTTGTATACTCTGACAGCCACAAGTTGGCAGGATTTGATCTTGTGCGGGTAGAAAAGTGGAAAAAATTTCAACTTCCTACATTCATTTGATTTGTTGTTTATCTGTTCACAATCTATTGAGAATTGAAAAAGACAATTATCTATCAGAAAGAAATTTGGGTCACTGACCATCGAAGCGAGTTAAATGCGTGAGCAAAGTTAACGCAATGGCTTCCAGCCCCTTACGTGCTTAGATTTCTTCTCTTGCACGTGTGCTTGTGCATGACGTAACATATGGCATTGCAACATGAATTGCGAACATCCTTTCTTAGTAATCTGTGCAATTGTTAGCTCTTTTCATGTAATGTTTAAGGAAACATCAGTTCTCAAGAATTGCAAAATTGTTGGGTGGCAAAAGTGTTTATGAGACATACATTCTTTGTAAAAATTACTGTTTTTAAAACAGTATTGCACGAAGGATATCTAGTATATCGGTATATCGGGTTCTGCTATGCCTTTTCAATATTTAGAGTTGATTTTTTGTAGCTCAATTAGGGAGGTGCATTTGCTAATGAGGCAATAATAATACATTATTGTAAACAAAGGTTCGCCCATCGGGTCCAGCATGGAGTAGCCTGCGAGAGAGTTCTGACTCGTGACTGAGTGACCTGGGAATGAACTAGTCAGAAATTACTATTCCGGCGGCACAATGTGGGGGATGGTGTGTTGTTATGCAACGTTTCGGGACTATTTAAGCGTTTGGTGGGAGATATCTATCATTCTACGTTGGCCAGTCTTCTTGTAAGTTACCTTTTTCGTTTGGGTTTTTATTTTAGATAGGTTGTGTAATTTAATCAGTTTTTATACCTTTTCCTTCAGGTCCAGTGCCACTGCATAAGATGGGGAATACCATACATTTCCACATATTTTTTGGCCACACTTTATAGTGTTTTTTAGACTAAGTGTGATTTTTCTGTCGTGGCACATACATTTCTGAGATTTTGAAGCAATGTTTATTCAAAAAATTGAACTGTAATTTACAAAGATTTAATTAGAAAATATGCTGTTAGGATACTTCCATCAGATGAGTGCCGGACTGGCTCATCGTTCATGATAACCTTTTTTTTAGTGAAGTCAGAATCATTTGTTGAACGGTTTTTACAAGACCTGGAAAAAACTTCTTCTCAAGCTTGCAGGCTACACATGGAGCCGTAGTTGATAGGGCATAATAGGTTCGATTTCATAGTCTTTTTCACTTTTGAGTCTTGGACTCCACCACCATTGCTGATAACAACAGATTCATTCAAAGTAATGGAGCAGTTTTCAATGACCAAAACGGCCATATCACAATGCACGCAGACAATCCAATGAACCAATCAAAACGGGAAGCAAATAAATATCGCCGGCTCCAAGTGCAGGAAAATGCGTGTCAGTAAGTTACGATTGGTTTACTTCTGATTGGTTGAGAAGGTGGCACGAGATTTTTTAATCAATCACAAAGCATAGCAATGCCAACAAAAGCAACGTAGCTAAATTACTTTTGACACTCAATTGAAAACTATTCTATTGGCTTATTTATTTATTACTAAGTAAACATTTAATGACAGTACCTTAATAGCCAGTGACTCCACCTAATCGGTTGAGCACGCTGTAAAGTGAAATACAAAGCAATTAAAATTAAAAACATTTTAATAGACAAATAATAAGTACATGTACATTCAGTGAACTTTACTGATATTTTGAAGAGGAAATTGTAAAAGAAATCAGTTTTGTAACCTGCATGTGAGTGTACCCTGGCATCAAGACATCAATCTCTCTACAAATCACCAAAAAGAAAGTTATGAATGACTAAATGATAGTTTTTGTCTTCTGGTTGTCCCAGAAGCACCCTTGCTATTACTGCTGAGATCCGTTTGCGAGGCATTTAAAAAAAATTAATAAAGACAATTAAAATGGCTGTGTTGACTCATAGCCATTTTATTTAGTTTAACAATGAACTGGAATTCTAAAGCGTGCGAAAAATAGGCCTGATCGCAAAGGTTAGGGCCAGAAAGAACGCCATCTTTAGTAAAACCAACTACTGCACCATGAGCCATTTTCATATGACCTTGAAATGACTACGCATGAACACAACCAAAACATCAAATGAACTGGAAGGAAGCAATTTGATTGGTTTAGCGAAGGCAAATGTGCGAGGGTTTTGGTTGGTTGAACACGTAAAGTGCATCAAACAGATTGCGAGCTAAAAAGTAGCTTTGCTCTTTGACGTTACTTGCTTTTCAGCATCCTGATAGGTCAATCAAACAAGCCTCAGTCCATATTAGGGATATTTATCAACAAAACGAGCAAAGCTTGTTTTGATCCTTTCAACTACTGGCGGATGAAACAAATCGCGAATACTCAGAAAAAACGATTTCCAAGGTCAAACGAAAATCCCTCTATTACAGTAGCCTTTAAAATGATAGGGCGGACAAGGGGAGGAGGTGAGAAAATCGAAAAAACTTGGATTTTTTTTCATTTTTATTTTTTTTGGATGAAAAATATGTGTGGCAATCCGCCTGATCCAAGAAGCGTGAGGAGAAAAGCCCTTAATAGAGGGGCACTCATAATTGCTCTGCTGATTAATCGACTCATGTCCTGGATGTCCACTTCCCAGATGTTTAAATATGAATAAATAATAAAATAAGCACAACCAGAGAAGGCATAAAAACCGTATTCGCAAGCAAATAATTCATTTAAACCTTTCACTCCCACAGTTAATAATGGGGACATGTAGTGCAGTTATAACTTTTGAGTCTGCCAATAAAATCCTAGCTATGGTGCATCCATTCAAATGAATCCACTTCAGCACTGCTTTTGCATGGTACCATTTGCGTTTCAATATACATTGTAAACATTTTTAGAAATTAAATTAAATTTGGGATTTTCCAAATCAAGACAATGAATTTTGATAATTGGCACTCTTATGGGTTAAAGGGTTAAGACCCACAGGATCACAGTAGCACAAATGCTAGCTAATTAGGGCCATATAATACCATTCAAAATTAGGACCTGCCAAGTTCCATGCAACCTCGTTCCCATGGTCTCTCTCTGCACCCAGGGGGTGGGAAGAAGAGAGACCCTGGGAACGAGGTTGAGTTCCATGTCATACAGTATTTAAAACTTACACTTTAGCTCTTGTGATAAAGGCTTTGATCAACTCAAGAAACAGCGAATGTAGAGTTTCTATTTCATTTTTCAACCATAACCTACAGGAAAGGAGTGATAATAAGAATGTAGCTGGCATACCTCGTGGGGTCATACACACCACAACTGATTAGCAGCTGGCAACCGGCAAAAATATAGCCAACAACTGCGGTGCCTTTATTATGCTAATTGGATGATGTCATATGATGTTATATAATCGTTTTGGCCATTTGAGGCAAGTGATGGCAGCAAGCCAAAGCTGAACTTTATGTTTGAAATAACTGGAGGTCTTCCCATTGGAATTTGAACTTAAAATTTGGTACGGAAACTATTCAACACTTCTACTTTCCAAAACTGGCAAGAAGGGGAATGCAAAACTTTGATCATAAAAGCACTTTAACATGTAAGACCATTGTTCACCTTAATTAAAACACTTTCTTTTTTTCATAAAAGATGTGATATTTATCGAAAAAAATCCCAAAAGCCATTATCGAATTGTCATATCAGTTTGAAAAACTGGTAAATGTATTGGCCCATGTCAATCAGACTAAACTTACCTTGCATCAACTTGTGCCTTAAATAAAATAAAAGATAAAATTTAGTTAGCTACAAAATATAATATTATAAAGTACCTCAGACATGCAGTCAAACAAATTACTATTTATAATGAATAAATATAAGATGATGAAGAGACTGAGCAAACGTTCTTGAGGACAGTTGTGAAAATTATCATTTTATGTTCATTTTGATTTTTAAGTTCATAGGAAATAGGTTTTAATAAATATTTACAGGCAATTAATTAAAGGTAATTTTTAATATGTATATATTTAATATATTACCTTTTTAAGTATTTTATGGGGTATATATTTTTGTTTTGTTTTTATCTTTTAAGTATTTTTATTACAGTGTCCCCAATTAGCTACTAAGCTAAATACTTTAGACACTATAATAAAGGATTTGTTGTTGTTGTTCAATTAAATGTTCAAATTAATTTTGTGATTGCTTTGGTTTTGCATTGCTAAGTTTAATTTATTGGCTGAAAAATCTTGCGCCACTTTCTCAACCAATCAATCGTTTTCTCATGCTTGGCACCTGCTCCATGTATTTGCTTCAAGTTCTTATTGGTTCATTGGATTGTCTGTGTCTGTTGTGATTAACCACAGTTGGTTTAGTTCCGGGGGAGGGGGGGGGGGGGGGGTACTCCCCCAAAATACCTATACGGGTATGTGCCGCCCAACGGGGTCGTGATTTTGGGACTCCTGATCTAGAACGGGGTATCCATTTTAGAGACGTTTCCTAGAGCAGGATATAATATTTCGAACGCATGAAAGCTTCAAATTATCAGCAGCCATTTTTTCTAGAACGGGTTATTAAAAATTGACCTATTTCTAGAACGGGGTATCATTTTGAGTACAAATTCTTTCTAAAACGGGGTCTAAATTTGGAGATCCGGGTGGCACATACCCACCCAAAATATACCCAAGTACCCCCTCCCCCCCCCCCCCCCCCCCGGGTTTAGTTTTACAACACTAAATTGAAAAACACTCTTTTTCAAGAGTTTATTAATAGCAGAGTATTATTCAATGTATTTGCACTCAATTTTTCTGGCAAATGAGTGCAAATGAGTGTTGCAATCACCCTGGCCAATCACAACAGAGGCAGACAATCCAATGAACCAATCAGAAGTTGAAGCAAATACCTGTAGCAGGCACTAAGCGCGGGAAAATGCATGCAAACAACTCGCAATTGGTTTACTACTTGAAATTTCCTCTGGTTGATTGAGAAATGGGACAAGATTCTTTAGCAAATTACAGAGCATAGAAATGCAAAACCAATGCAATCGCTAAGTTAATTTCGACACCTGATTGACAAATTAACAAATTCAATTAAAATACCTGATCATTTCTACTCCTGCCAGTATGAAGTTTACCACCAACACTTCCAACAATTTCCTGGGGAGTGTAAAAAAATCAGTTTTCACAAAATTAAACAGCACTACTACAGTAAACATGTACTAAGGGTCTACTCGATTTAGCTTTCATTGAATTCCTCGTGAAGCAGGGCCAAAGGCCCAAGCATAGCAAGGTTTATAAATTTGTCGCTTGTGGATCGATTTAGGGAAGTGGAATCTTGGGTTGCCTTTATATGTATTACCTAATTCAATAAAGGTTGCTTTGGGCATTGGGCAATAGACCAATTTCGATATATTAAAATCCATACTTGGCTCCGAGGCTTGGGGGAATAAAACAAAAGAAATGATAATTCAACGCTGAACCTTGATGTGATTTCTTTTGTTTTATTCCCCCAAGCCTCGGAGTCAAGTATGAATTTTAATATATCGAAATTGGTCTATTGCACATTGGGAAGCTATTGTTTGGCGGTCACTCAAGCAAAGCATTGCATTGTGTTCCATATGCCCAATGCCTAATTGCCGAAGCAACCTTTACTGAATTACTGAGGTATATATATCAGGTTGGTGTCTTGCAGTTGTCTGGCAACAAAACTGTGACAAAGCTCCAATAGTGTCATCCAGTGTGACGAGCGGCTGGGAACATTGTGGCTATGCAACCCAACCTCTCCAGTTAAACCAGAAATTTTCCCTCCACCGTAGCTAAAATTTTGCAGTGCACCTTCCCTCGAGCTTCGCGAGGTTCTGCGAGACACATATTTTTAGTAAATTTGTCGTGCGTGGATCGCTTTAGGGTGGTGGAATCTTGGGTTGCTTTAATTTATATATGTCAAGTTGGTGCCCTGCAGTTGCCTAGCAACAAAACCATAACAAAGCTCCAATTGATATCATCCAGTGTGATAGCCGTGACTGGGAACGAGAATGTCTCAACCACAAATTTTTGGGGCAATTGTGGCCATACATGCAACCCAATCTCTCTATTTAAACCAGAAATTCCATCTCAGTCCCTCGCCGGTTGCTAAAATTTTGCGGTGCACCCTCCCCCGAGCTTTGCAAGGTTGTGCAAGACACATATTTCTAGTTGTTTAATTTAAAGAGTTATTCACAGGTACTCAAGACTGAGAAAGCTTACAATAAATATTGGTACAATGTTACTAGACTGTATATAACATCTCCTTCAGACTCGCATATTTTATTAGTGTTCCAACAAAAGACTTTAATATCCACCAAGATCCAAGCTTTCAGACCTCAAGATTTAGAGAGTGTTTTGACAGAAATTTATTGAGGCACATAGTTTAACCCTTTAAGCCCTAAGAGTGATCAGCATCAAATTTCTCCTTGTAATATTAATGCCTTATCAATCAAAAAGGTCATGAGAGTTAAAGGCATCATCACACAAGATGAGTTCTCTTGATATCCAAACAGTTTCTCCCCACTACTTGTATAGAAAATGTATAGGATTAGAAATGAGAATTTAAATTTTGATGTTAGTTTGTGAATACGCAAAGGGCTACGCAAAGCGTTGAAAGAGCTGTAGCAGATGGGGACAAATATGCAAATTTTTACTCCTTCCTTCCAATTCCATTGGAGCTGTAAACTGTTCTTAATGTACTATTCCACTTACCAGTGTTCCAAATGCGATAGGTAATGCATGGCCATCTGCCTTACATAGGTGACAGTGTTGAAGGGAGGGGAGGGTGGGGAGTTGTACACAGAGAGTGGAAGGGGAGGGGGGAGGGGTTGGTGGAGCAAAATACATGATAGGAGTTGAGAGGGTACGAAAGTTGTTTTATATTCACAAGCCAAGGTGGTGTAGTGCCATTAGCTCATCAGATTTTATTGAGGAATGTGGCACTTAGTCAAGGGTGGTGTTTGTTAATATTTTTGCTGTTATATGTGGCATATATTCAGGGGGCAGGGCTCATTCAGGGGTGACAAAGTATGACTCATCCTCCCTGAATAGGATGCTAGACATTGCAAAGTTACAGCCAGCATTATGTTGCCAGTACCCATATTTATACACCTGGGTGAAGAGAGACAATGTGGAGTAAAGTTTCTTGTCTAAAGACTAAGGAAACAACACGATGGCAGAAACCAGGTCTCAAACCACTGACATTGGGGTTGAAAGTCTGATGTGCTAATCACCACATACACATCCAACACATACACAACACGGTCCAGTGCCATACCTTTAATCTTCTCTCATTTGCTGTATGAATATCTTCATCTGAAGGTTGAAGGACAAAACCACCACTTGACCACTCGTCTTTTACCTAAAACAAAAAAATGAACACTGTATCACACTGACACAGAGTAACTTGGACACACAGCAAAATAAAGGGTGTAGGGACTCACTGGGATATGCCACTTCAAACTCTTGTTTCATAATGCAAGTGCAAGTACCGTCAAACCTCTAGTAATGACCACGCACCTCTTAAGCATAAGTACAGTCAAACCTCTCTCTAGTAAAAATAGGTCTCGACTGGAATTCCGGCAGAATCCTGCTAGAATTACGGGTGAGCTCTGGGTGGATTCCAGGTGGAATCTGCCGGGATTATTGCTGGCATTCTGCCAGTATTCCAGACTATTCTACCTGGAATTCCGTGTGAATTGTTGCCTACATTTCCCTGGAATTCCACCGGAAGCATAAGTACAGTCAAACCTCTCTCTAGTAAAAATAGGTCTCGACTGGAATTCCGGCAGAATCCTGCTAGAATTACGGGTGAACTCTGGGTGGATTCCAGGTGGAATCTGCCGGGATTATTGCTGGCATTCTGCCAGTATTCCGGACTATTCTACCCAGAATTCTGTGTGAATTGTTGCCTACATTTTCCTGGAATTCAACTGGAATTATTGCCAGCATTCTTTTAGTATTCCACCAGAATTCCAGAGTGATACTCCACTTGGAATAAAAAAATTGTGTTAGATTTAAATTAATCTTTGAGAGCATTAATTAAGTAGAGCATTAACTTCCGTGACCTTCAGTTAATTGCCATTTTTTATTATAACCCAAAAATTCTGGACCCTGTCCAGCAATTTTGACACCTAGGAAACAATTATAGCTTTCTTTTTCCTGTATGCTGTAGTCTTCATTCATTTTTTTATATTAATGTTGTAACACTGATAATATTACTAGAGTAGTACTGTAGCTCCTCCAGACCTCTATTTTTATTCGCCCCGTAGTACTGTAGCTTCTATTGTGTTTAGGTCTAGGGCTATTATTTCTGTTGTTTAACCCATTGTTTCGTTAGCCAATCACTGAACTTGTTTGGAAAGGTAAAGCCTCTCCCATATACTAGAGTCCATGACTGATAAAAATTAATTCTCACCCATTTACTCAAATCCTGCTATTGAAAACCTCCCCATCATACATTGTGAACTCACACCACTCCACAAATGGCTGTAAAATTCTGTCCAAGTGTGCAGGTCGTAATACAGAGGTTCCACCACATTACCAATTTTTATAAGTACTTACAGCACAAGTTGAAATAAACTAACCTTTTGTAAACCATGCAAGATTTCGGTCATTTCTTCATTGGTGACCAAACCAACCTTCTCTATTGCTTTGACATATGCCTCACTTCCCTTTTATCAGAGAAAAACGGCACAACAATGGGTGAGTAAATAGAAAAGAAATGAATCATTAATAAAGTTACTATAATAAAAGCACATTATGCTAGGAAAAAAATAATCACAATAACTTCCCGGGCCGGGGGGAGTATATTAAGCTACATGTATATGGGTATGTGCTGCTGTGATGGGTATGGTTTTCAAGCAGTTTCGTCTGGGATAGGGTATTTTAATGTGACATTGTAAGATATCAGTTTAATTAGCATATATTGGACTGTAATAGTGATACAGTTCTAACAATAGCAAGTCTGTGATAGGGTAGAGATTTTAGGTGTCTAGTCTAGCATAAGGTTGCAAAATTAGCTGAACATGGTCTGGTATAGGGTAAGGGTTTCAGAGTCCCAGCGACACACCCCCACCCAAAAATATACAGAGTACCCCCCCCCCCCCCCCCCCCCCCACACACACACACACACACACACACACACACACACACACACACACACACACACACACACACACACACACACACATAGTATAACCCTGGTATAGGGTAAGGGTTTCGGAGTCCCAGCGGCACACCCCAACGCTGCTTTGAGCTCTGATTGGTTCATTGGATTGTTTATGACTGCTGTGATTGGTCAGAGTAATTACATTGGTTTTGGTTTTACCACACTCAATTGAAAACTGCTCTATGCTTAAATCTCAGACTTCTCTGATTGTATAAGCAATGACATTATAAGGAGAAATTTGATACTGAGCACTATTGGGGTTTAACCCTTTAAGCCCTAACATCAAAATTGAAATTCTCATTTCTAGTCCCTATACATTTCCTATAGAAGTATTCGAGAGAAATTGTTTAGATATCAAGGGAATTCATCTTGTGTCATCATGTCCCTAATTCTCATGACCTTTTTGTTTGATAAGGCATTGATATTAAAAGGAGAAATTTGATGCTGATCACTCTTGGGGCTTAAAGGGTTAATGTGACCCAGGTTCAAATCTTGGACTGCATGTATAATAGCTCTATTGTTACTTCTTCCCCTTAATACTCGACCAATGGTTTTTTTCACTCTTTAAAATCTGAGGGCCACACAGATTTTGTCAGTCATATGACACAACATGTCATCCTTGTTTTTACCAAAAGTAGATTTCAATAATTTTATCTAAAATCTATTTTTTTAATGCTATCACAAAAATTATTGACAATTAACAAACAAATAAAATCAATCTATTTTTTAATGCTACATGTATCACAAATAAAATCAACATACAAAGTCGGCAATATACTTACAGGCCAAAACTGGGTAAGTTTGTTCATGAGTTTTATTTTTATTATAATTATTAATAATTATATATATCTCTCTCTCTCCCTAATTTTTTTATTTTATTTTTTATTTATTTATTTATTTATTATAATAATAATAATTTTTTTTGGGGGGGGAGGGGGGGGGGGGGGGGGGGGGGGGGGGGGGGGCTCCAAACCTTCACTTAACCCATCATGCATGAAGCCCCTAAATTTACTGACAGTCTGTCAATTTATTGCTTGATTATACTTGGTGATCAAGACTGTATAATTACCATTATGTCTTCTTTCCACATTCTTTTATCAAAACCAATGGAAGCATTAAATTTTTCCATCTCTGGATCAACTTTACCAGAAAATCGTCCACCCCATAGCTTGTTTCCCTGTTGTGAAAATAAAAAAAAATAAAAGTAAATTACAATCTGTGGGTGGAAACTAGGGGGTGCTGGCATAGTATGTTTTAGCATAACAGTAGTTAGAGCATCATGCAGGCATAATGTCGGGCGGCATAATTTAATACCACTATTTTGAGGGCATAATAGTGTCTTTTTGTGACATAATTGTCAATTTTAATATTCATTAATACATGACTGAACTATTGTCTGTTTCTGAGTAAAAGCTGTGAAATGTAAAAATTAGTAATAATAGATAAAATATGGGCGGCAGAATTTGCTATGGCTCTCCTACAGCTCACCATTGTAACTATTCATACAGTTCTGATGTGAATATTTAATCTTACTTCTAAAGAACTGCATAGTAAATGAAGCATATTAACATCTCTATTAAATTAAAATACAAAAGAAATTAAACTTTAATGAATTTTAGAAAGTATTTTTATTGTTGTATCGGCAGCTGCTCAGTTAATATTAGGCACTAAAGGCTTGTTTTCAGTGTATTTCCAAGCCATTCTAAGCTCCTAAAGCCTTTTCTCTCGGAGGGGGGGGGGGGGGGGGGGGGGGATAGCATTTTTGAAGCATCAATACGCTGTAGCTGAGCATAATAATTATTTGGAGTATAATAGTCTGTTTTGGAGGGAGATGCCAAGAGCATAATACTAAATTTTAGGAGAATTATGTGTCAACTCCTAGTGGAGATAACATTGTGTGTGAGGTAATTTTACCCACAAGCCACATGTGACCTACATGCAGCCTGTACATGACTGATGTAACCCAATTTGTCGGTCGCTTATGGGATGGGATTTTGTGAGAGTGGTTGCTGAGTGGTTGGCTAATAACAAGAGTGGTTGCAAGAGGACCTTCAACTGTAGAATAAATTTTTCAACTTATTATTTCAATTTTTATTCACTCTGAGGACATTCAATTTAGCTAGGCTGCAGTTTATATGGAGACCCAACTAAACTATTAATATTACAAAACAAATGCACACAAAATATAAATAAACTACATATAAACTGAGTGTACATGTATAACTGCTTAGTTTACAAATTAGTGCTTGAGATCAGGTGCTTAAGTTTGACCTAAAATTCCTGTAGCTTCTGCACAATGCAAATACCATAAAGCAGAGCATTAAAAGCCAAGCATCATTATAATCTAAAGCTTACCTGGTATTTACATGTTTTAGCCAAAGGTAGGCACAACAAGTCACAGCATATGATGTAATATGCGTGGATCTGATGTGCATATTTGAACTCAGATAAGAAATAGGATCACAGGGTTCTCCCCAAGATTTTGGGAATGCCAGGGGGTATTCTGACTTGCATCAAATGGTCGTGTGAGTATGGCCTTTTGCTGAAGTCCGAAATATCTTCAAGCATGGCGGTATCTTTTTTAAGCCTGGGGGCTTTCAATTTTTTGAAAATCAGGCCAGGGGGCCCACCTGGCTTGAAAGGGCTGAGGAGAACACTGGATCATGGCATATCATACTGTAACATTGTGTAATGTTTAACCCTTTTGTGGCCACAGGTGACTATTAGTCGCTTTACACTATTTACACTATTTGAGAAATAAAACATCTGGTCACTGAGAGAATGAAATTTGAGGAAACTTGGCTGCAAAAGGGTTAATGCAGTAGAAAAGCTGTAAAGAAGTGAGAGCAACAAAGAAAGGGGCAGTCTAAACCAGGATGAAAGGGTATGGGAAGGGGAAAGTTTAGGGTCCCACATCTCCTCCACAAAAAGGAAGTTCCTATTTATATTCACGACAAACAAACAAAATGGGTGTGCAGCTCGAACTGTGGAAAACCACAATGTGAATGCCCAGCAGCTTCTCCAGTGGGCACCCCTGGGGATGATTTGTCCAAGTGCCCAATCTAACCTCTTCAAATTTCCCGGGTCCTGGGCAGATAAGGTCATGCTGTGTACTGGTCTAACATGGGTATGGATTTTAGAAGCCAGGTCTGAAAATGAGGATTTTAGAGGTCAGGTCCAAAAACAGGTATTGAAAAATGGTGTAGTTTGGTCTGAAATAGGGACAGTATAAGAACCAGGATTCTTAAATTAGGAATCCTAATTTAGCTTTTGTCTAGGATGGATGGTCGAGGGGAAGGCAGTGTCTTATAGCCTCTACAAGTGATCAGGGACCTGCATGGAATTCAATCATGCAAAAGTCAATGGCTTATTCAAAGAACTTGTGTGTAAATGGGAACATCCTTTAAGAACATTAAAAATAAAAAGGACAAGAGCAATCAAAGATACCAACTGGCCAGACTGCTGTCCTTATACACCTTATTCCAAAATGGCGGCCAATTTATTATTCTTTTATATGCATGTTAATTAGCCCTCTTGGCCTCGTTTTCGCTTGAAAATTCTTTTGTAGTTTACACATGTTGACGAGGCCAAGAGGGCTAATTCACATGGATATAAAAGAATAATAAAATGGTCGCCATTTTGGAATAAGGTGTATACTACATTACTAGAAATCCCCAGAGTCTGCCCCACTCTCCATGAACGAAAGTAATGTTAACCCCCAGGGAAGCCGCTGATTGATGCATTAAAATGCTGCCATTTTCACTAAGAACATCATTTTGGCTCATCCTCGGTGTAAAAACCTGCCAAGCTCACGAGTGACGTAAAACAACGAAAACAAAAGGTACTGAAACAATAGAGTGCAAGACAACAAAGGTATAAGGGTCTTTTAGAAGGCAAGGGAAAAATTCACAGATTTTTACACCGAGACAAACCCTTTTTGTTGATAAAGTTATTTCCAAAATGGAACTGCTAAAATCAGTCTTATTAGCTAAAAAGTTCCAAATGGATTGTACTTTTAACATAAGCTGGCAGTCAAGCTTCATTAAATTTTAATTGACTTCATTCAACAACTCAACTTAACCTTACCTCTTCATTCGCCATTGGAAATTGATGATTAAAATCGCCAGTGGATCTGTGAAGTAGTCGTGACACAGCGTTATTGCGGACTTTTTGGGAAGAATTTTATGTCATTCTCAGAAATACAGGAACAACAAAATTTAATCTTCCGCGCGAGCTCTCTCGTTCCCAGACTCTTCGTTTGGGGAAGAGAGGCACTGGGATGGAAGATAAACAAGATGGCGGACGGAGTGGAAGAAAGGTGGATGAGAGAAGCTTTAGGTTTGGTAAGAAAAATGATCTATTAACGCGGTTTGACGAGTCCTAAAAGTAGTTCAGATGTACATTAAATGTTAATTTATCGCAGGGCTATCCAATTATGTTATCCAAATGCTGTAATCTTATGTCTTTGAAGTCTGCACTCAACAGAAAATAATCGAGTTCTCTCATACATTCGAGCTGAAGAATATTAACGAGATTTTCACTTATGGTCCTGATTTCCTACTTATTGAATAGTTTTAATGTTATAGACTGTCAGTCTATAATTCGTCTATAATTTCATTTTAATTAGTAATCAGTGATTCAACGTGCTGTACTGTACCTTTGTCTGAAGATTAGATAAAGAAGTGTTTCAAAGCTCCTGGATCTATATTTCTTGGATACAACTGTATACAGTGCTGTTCACATGCCCAGGTCAGGTCTGAAATGGGGTAGGGAAAATGGTCAGTATAAAATATGGACTGTGGACTACAGACTGGCTACAAAATATGGACTGCGGACTGTGGACTGCAGACCACAGACTACGGACTGGGTATAAAACACGGACTAGGATATAAAACGAGCACTGGGGTAAAATAATGAGGACCGAAGCTGTGAACATAACATATGTACAGCAACAAATACCTTTATTTTTAATATGTAGGAGTCGCGGGCATGCATGTTTGGTCTCTTGACATTTGAAGGAACATTCAAGAAAAGGACAGCAGAAATAGAAATCAAATGAAGAATGATCCTCGCAGTTGTGAACGCAATTTAAGCAATTGCTAAAAGGAGCCTGAAAAAAATTCAGGACTTCAACGGGGTTCGAACCCGTGACCTCGTGATACCGGTGCGATGCTCTACCAACTGAGCTATGAAGCCACTGACGTTGGGAGCAGGTCAATTGTAGGTTCATATGTTCCCATGAAAGGGAACATATGAACTCACTCCTTTCACGGGAACATATGAACCTACAATTGACCTGCTCCCAACGTTAGTGGCTTCATAGCTCAGTTGGTAGAGCATCGCACCAGTATCGCGAGGTCACGGGTTTGAACCCCGTTGAAGTCCTGAATTTTTTTTTTCAGGCTTCTTTTCGCAATTGCTTAAATTGCGTTCACAACTGCGAGGATCATTCTTCATTTGATTTCATTTCCGCAGTTCATATATGATTTATTTCATATATATCATTTCACAGAAATAGAAATGTTTACAAAAAACTAGATAGCCAGCAGTCAGAAACTCTCATAGAATTTGCAGAAAATATCATTTAATTCTTCTGAGAATAGTCGATCTTTGTTTAGAAATGTCAAGCAATTTCAAAAATTATTTTGGCTTTGTATTTGAGGAATTTTACGAGCTTGGGCATACTATAAAATCTCAATGTTTTCGACACTTGGAAAATATTCATGCTCTGACTCACAAAGTCCACTTTCATAGAATATCCACAAATATTATCATTGAAGCTCCCTGACAGTATTCGATCTTTGTTCAGAAATGGCAATAGTCTGTTTTTTATATCCAGTCTGTAGTCTGCAGTCCATGTTTTATACAGACCAGTAGGGAAAATCACATATTTTGGTCTGAATTAGGGTAAGGGTTTTAAGAAGTGTGCCACCCCCAGCCACACTTTCGGGAGAAATCCCCTCCCCCCTCCCCTCCCCCCTCCCTTCCCCCCTCCCCTCCCCCCTTTCTGGGGGATCTTAACATTTACCATCTTTTTTGGGTTTGAGATCCCTCAAACCCACCCCCTCCTCCCTCCCCCAAACCCGAGCCCGAGAGCTTGCTCACAAGCTACAGTTCTTATGTTTGTACTTTCATTCTTTTAAAGGCAAGAGATGCTCTGGAAGAGGGTGAAGTGCCTGTTGGTTGCGTGATGGTGTATAAGAACCAAGTGATTGGTACAGGAAGAAATCAAGTTAATGAAACAAAGAATGCAACAAGACATGCAGAACTGGTAGCCATTGATCAAGTCAAGCTGTGGTGTAGAAACAAATGCCTTCATTTTGAAGATGTGTTGCATGAGTGTTGCCTTTATGTGTCTGTTGAACCTTGCATTATGTGCGCAGCTGCTCTGAAATTCTTAGGGATTCCAAAAGTAGTATTTGGTTGTGCAAATGAACGATTTGGGGGCTGTGGATCAATTCTAAACATTCATACTGATGATTATTCCATGGACAGTTTTGGAAAATCAGCAGTATGTACTGTTAGTGAACAAAGTGTTGGATCTAACCTGGAATCTTTTCAGGGATCCCCTGATGATGTTATCACAGGAAAATCATCAGACCAGTCCTCTTGTATATCATATACTGACAGTACATCTGACTCTGTGCAACAAAGCCCTTCTAATGCCATAAACTCAGTAGATAACATTTCAAAGAAAAGTTCTGAAGACATTTTTCTGGATTTTGTTAGAGAAATACCATCTAAAACCAAATCTAAAAAGTCAGAGCATGTTTTAAGAAACCCATCCAATGCTGATGGGAAGCCATTTGAGTGCATTTCTGGAGAACCATCAAGTGCTGTAGGGAAGCCATTTGAGTGCATTCCCGGCATTTTAGCGAACACAGCTGTCAGTTTATTAAAAGAGTTTTACAAAGGGGAAAACCCCAATGCGCCTGTGCCAAAAGTAAAAACAAAACATAAAAAATGAGAAGCATTTGATTGTTTGTTTGTTTGTCAGTTTTAAATGTGAGTTAAGTCGGTGTTACATCAGGAAATGTTTGGCACGACTTGACTGACAACAAAATTGCGACACAAATTGTAGGAAAACATTGCCCAATGTGACATAAACATTGTCTACAATTGGCCAGATATAATATGCAGGACATGTGCCCTTGAAGACCATTATTTTAACAGCACGTGTTATAGTCGGACGCACTGACACAGTGCATGCATTATGGCGCGATTTAAAATCACAAAGCCTTTTCTGAGTTTAGTGAAGAGAGCGGGTAGACTACTGATAGTCCCCTTCTTGGTAGTCAAGCGGGCGAGCATCATGCTAGCCAGCGTGGCAGGCGTAAATGGGGAGGGAGCGCGAAAAAGGAGAGGGGGAGAAGGGAAGGAACGCCTGCTATAAGAACTGGGCTATTCGCATTACGCCCACCGATTTCCTTGTAATCGAATTACGTCCAACTGTCAATACGTTCACCAATCAGAAACTAGCACGCGCTTTTACGCATAGATGACTTCACGCGGGAATTTACTATGTTTACCACCCAGCGCGAATATGCAAATCAGAATTTGTGACCGCCAGCGCCCGCAGAAATGAACAAATGGGGGTCTTTATTGCAGGGGTCCTTTCCCTCTCTCCCCAGTTCCCTTCTCCCTGACGCCTGCTGCGCAGGCGAGCATCACGCTGCAGGCGATCGGTGATCAACTTAGTGAGTGAAAGTAATATGAGCTAGGGGGAACTGTCCGAATGTTCCGGTCGTTTTCCGAAAATTCTCTTCAGAGAGATGAGATCCAAAGATGTTTCCTTGTGGCTGACAACTGATCATAATAGCACCCCAGTTACTTACGCCTACCTAAAATTAGCATACAGAGACAGTTGACAGTTCTTACTGACAAAATGGTACTAAGAAACAGTTACCTACTAATAAAAATTTATCATGCATGTTAACGTTCAGCATCAGTATTTACATCCTTGACACACATGGTTTCTCTTAGCATGTTTGTGTTCATAGTCAATTATTTTTCCGAGTTTGTTAGTCTCGGGCAGGAGAGTGAAATCGTTATGAATTCCGACAATTTTTTTCTGGTCCGTAAAACACTCGCAGACGTGTCAGTCCAGTCGCCCAATAATGAAAATGCTCTTTTGACATGACCATAAAACATAAAATCATTCATTTTGTATACTGAAAAGCCTACCTTTCCTCGATAAGTTGATAACAGATAGACCGTGATACCTTTGTTTCAGATCAAAGTTATTAGTTACGCAAGTCAAATTACAGCAATTGAAACCTCTCTTATATGACTGACCACCTTCTTAATAAACGGGAACATTCAAATGAAAAGTGGGTGGTTCTACTATGTAAAAAAGAGTTCTTGAATAATGCTCATGAAAATATAAGTAATTGTCTCGGTGTCGATTAAACGATCTACGAATAGTCAAACGGTACAACTTTGTAATAATTTGTTTTCACTTTTCCTCGGTAAAATGTAATTTATGATGTACATTATAAAAAAGGTGAATGGATAGCGGCCAGAAAATGATTTGTATCATAGGTGGTTACGCTTTAGATGGTTCTACTGTCATTATTAAGAGTTAAGCGAATGAAAACATCATGATATTTTTCTTTTAGATGATCTGTAATAAAGTACAACTTTGTAGCCTTTAAATTTTATTTACCTTGGTAAAATATAAATAACTGTACGAATTTTAGAACCCATTCTATCTTAAGTTAGGATTTGAGATAAAACTTTGTCAAAGGAAAAAATGTAAATTCCTTTGAAAATTATGTTTTTCATTTCATAGGCCGAGCACAATGTGCTTTGATAAAAATTTTTCGCCTAACTCTTAGTAACGTAGATACATAGTACTGTAGAAGACTTGGACGGATCGTGCATAATGATTGCTTACATTATTGTAAACAAGTGATGGAAGTAATAAAGTTAAAGTTAAATTAAAGTTAAGATCGAATGAGAAGGTGTTCATCACGAAAACTTTAATTTCAAGAAGTTTCATTTTACTAGTATTTCAACAAGACCGTTAGGCTCCACTCAGGGATACCTTGTTATACACCAAGTGAAACCTATCGTATGTATGACCACCTTCTCGGCAATAAGTATGGTGGTTCCGCCACGCGCCCACTACAAGATGACAGACATTTACCGTTATAGACTAGCAAATGGGGAAGAGTGGTACTTTCTCAAAGGAAAACCGTTTTTCTTCCGATGAGTCAGCCGTATCTCTTTTGCGGCTTTTAACTGCTTCTTAAATCCCGAAGGACTGTGTCAAAATGAACAACATTATTCTTTATTTGTTTTCCCAAAGGGTATTTACAGTTGGTCGGAAAATATACATCATATGAAAGGGTAGTAAATAAGCTTTCCAAAAAAAAATATAAAACATAATGTTGCATTAAACCTTTAAACTCCTAAGAGTGCCAGAGATCAAAATTAAAAAAATAAATCCTAAATTTTTAGTTTGTAAAATATTGAAAAACAAATGGTACCAAGCAAAAGTACTACCGAAGAGGTTTCATTAAAAGTGTGTGAACGGGTTAATTAGCATAAATTACCATAACTACTCCACAACCGGCCTAATAGATAAATTTGGACACAAAAACATATTGGTTCAAACTGATGTGCAGTACAAGACAAAGGTTGAAAGCAAAAAGTTTCCTTGTTATATAGAGCACCGGGGTCTTCTCAGACTTGTAAATCCATGCAGAGAAAAACTTTGAGAAAGTCGACTTCTGAGGGTCTCCGAGCCTTTCCATGCAGATACTGTGTGACGGAACCCATTCTTTTCAGCGCCCTAAATCATTCTCGACCCCAGAACTCTTGGTCTTTTTTTTGGATATAAAATATCAGCAAGACCACAGCGACAAACCGTTAGGGACTGTGCAATAATTATCAGGAGGGGGGGGGGGGGGGGGGCTGAAAAACTAGAGGGGGGGGGGGGGCATTACAAAAAATTGCTGCCAAGATAGGGGGGGGGGGCTCAAAAGTAAAATCACTCATTTGACAGAGAGGGGGGCCTTAAGTTTTATTCGAAATGTAAATAAAGTTAAACGCAATAAAAGATTCTCAATACAGGCATCATGATAGACTGTAACAAATATCAATACGAACAGCTGTTAAACGATTATTGAAAAAATTCCATCAAAATGAAAAGCAAAATCACAACTGATCAATTTTAACCCGTCTTCTAATTAATTGAGCTGATCCTATGTAAAGCAAACATCATGCACTTGTTTTTCAGCATCCCCCATAAAACAATGGGAATCAAACAGATCTCGTAGCCAAGCTTTGTCGGATTTTGATGTGAATAAAAGTAATGTTTCTTCATCGACTGAATCGATTTGCTGAATTCCATATATCTCTGGCTCATAACAAAGTTCAACAGGCTCTCCTCCCAAGGATCTAAATATAATGCAAGCTCTTTTTCGTCTGTTATTTGAAGCGTTCAATCTCCTGTTCTTTGATTTTTTTCTCTGCTCCTTTCTCTCTCTGGCTTCAGAAGTTTTAGATTTTGAGCCAATGTGGTAAGCACCCCGGTGCTTAGCAAATGCTTTGTCTAAATCTTCAATCAAGCGATCAACATCCTTCTCGATACTAGATGTTACATAATAACGTTTGTCATTATTGAAGCTGTGATGGCAGCTCAGTCCAGTTTTGAGTTTACTAGTGTTTTCAGAGAAGAGGCTGTCGTCGTGTTTTGATATCTTATCTTTGATGGCTTGAAGCTTTTAAATTTTAGCTTTTATTATCAATTAATAGATTGTTAACTTTATATAAATTTTAAATATTAAATATATTTTAGGTTTTAGATTAATATTAGATATTTTATACTTTTTTAAATATTTTTATGTGTCCCCAAATTAGTATGGGTTTACCCAGGCTATAAGGTCTTTTGACACTTAAATAAAGTTTCTATCTATCTATCTATTAAGCTTGATTTCATTTGCCTCATTTTTACATCTAGTGATATTACTGTCATCATTTGGGTTTGGCTTGTAGTCATCACAGAGAAATCTACCGGCACAGGCTGGATTGTCGGACAATAGATACTGAAACCTATTTTCCAGCTGCTCAATGTCCACTGTAATGTTATACTGTCTGTCCCTTTCAGCGATGAACATTCTTTTCATCAACTGAACATTAGATCCAGCCCTTACTTTGAAGCTTTCATAAAAATCTGGCAAAAGCTTATTTCCGAAAAGAGAAATTCTTCTTTTAGCAGCAGGGACGAAGCCAAATTTCTTATCTTTCCACTTAGGTCCAGATGAGTAAGGTCGTAATATGCCGTCTCCTAATGCGTGGGTGGGTGGGTTGTAGGGGGGGGGGGGGGGGGGGGGGGGGGGTGCGACGTTATTTTTAACATAACAGAGGGGGGTTAGAACTTTTTTGTTTTGTTTTGGAGGGGGGGTACTGTCTAAGTTTTTGCTAGATAACTCTAGTTTTTCAGCCCCCCCTCCTGATAATTATTGCGCAGTCCCTTAAGTAGTGCCGGATTTCCCAGTTGTAGACCCCGACATCGGACTGAATTAATACACCAAACATTTAACTGCGTGTCGTAAAAACAAATATTTCTGTCATGAAAAACATTCGACAATGACGAGAGCCTGGATACAAGACCTGGATCAGATCAGATTTAGAATATTACAATTATTTTTAGACATTTTATAGCAAAAAAAAAAAATAATAAAATACATTAAATATAGGCTACTTTGACGCTTTTAATCTATGAATTTTAAATAACTACAGTATACATGCACAAGCCTTGTAATACAAGTAACTGTAATTTGCAACGGACCACCGTAACGAAATAGAAGCCCCGGATCCTGTGGTAAAGGATCTAATCAGCTATAATAATGAAACGATTTGATAAAAAAGCAAGGCTGATAAACGGTACGGAAACGACTATATTTGTAAAATATCCAATATTTCGAAAGGCACAGCCTTTCTTCTTCAGGGTCTTACAGATAATGACTCGTAAGGAGTCCCTAGCATTCTTTCTCCGTGCCCTCTGGCCTCTCCCCCTCCCTCCTCCCCCCTCCCCCCTCCCCCTCCCCCCTCCGCCCTCCCCACCACCTACGATGAATTTTGACTCGTGACTTCCAAGGCCGGTCGGTGTCGGCCGAAGTGGCGAAACCGCGCAAGAAAAACCTCTGGCACCCTAACCTACGATCAGGCGTTTTTTTTAAAGTTTTTTTTTTTCAGGCTACTGGTACCCAGGGTAGCTATGCTCGAGAAAGGGAAAACCGCCTGTTGATCGAGAAAGCAAGCAAGCTTCTTTAGAATTTTTTAAAATGCTACGTGCCCTACGTCAGAGCTTCTTTTGTAATATGATGACAAGACCGTTAGTTTATGTTCAAAAGGTTATTTGCATAATTTATGTAAGATATTAAATGTCATTTCCTTAGTAGCAACAGCGTCTCAAACAGATCAAAACGTCGAACCACAAAATGGCGATTATATGGCCAACTGTTTTGATTTGCTTGTTTTTCGCTGCTGGTCAACTTATCTTTTCCACTCAGGCCGCAAATGTGGCTCTTTTTAAACCTGTTACGGCGAATGCAACTTGTGGGTCTCCAAGGGAATTGTATTATAGCGTTGTGGAACGCACGAAGAAACCGAGGTCAAGGACTGAATCTTACTGCGACTGCTGCAATGCTTCGAATACAGGTGAATCGCATAACGCTTCGAAAATGGTGGATAACAATTTGGCAACGTGGTGGCAATCTCCAGCATCTGTAGATAAAATATCCATCACAATTGACTTGCAAGGAAAGTATCAAAAGGTAAGCGCTATGGTAGCCAGAGGGAAATATTTCCATGCATATTGTAAAATCTTAGCAGCTACATAAGCTTAAGCTTATAAACACGCGCGCGGTTTTCAAAGCTCACAAGAAGGCGTTGTATGTTTTTTCACGCGTCTTTTTAGTTGTTGATTTGTTACGTGAACGTCCGATCGTGAGAAGAAAATTATATTATATTTCTTGGCGGCATTTTCATGCACCGTACTACATGTACATTCAAATTCCTCCGTCACTAAATTCTTGTTTTAGCTTCCTTGTCGCTAACCATGGCAGTCCAAGTGTAGTTCTCTCAGTGATGCTCCCGAACATTGTTTTATGCACATAGTTATCTGTCAAATGAAGCCCAAGTTTTTGTACATGTAGCTGGTCGATCAATGTTAAAACGAACCTCACTTAGAGGTTTTATGTTGTTTTCAAAATTTGTTGCTTTGCGGGTTTTTTTTGTGTAGCCTTATTGTTAGCAGCTGATTTCAAAAGTTCACGGTAGTAACTTATTAATATTGAAAAATTATGCTCGAATATTTGGCCCAGCAATCAAGTGCTTTAATTTAATTAAAGGAGCTAGACGTCATATAAGTACTTGATTCAAGATCTGCACCCATCGATACCAACCCAGCACTCCAGATTGATCAACACCTCACATAAGACGAGTAACCTTATTTAAATTTTTACATGTCATGCATGTACTCTGTCATACATCTGATCAGCGACAGGTTCTGTGAACACCTAAGATCTCTTGGAAGAAAGCAGACCTGCCGTGTTGGTGGCTAAGCATTTTTCCTCCCAAGACACACAACAGATATAAACATGAGGGTGTCTGTTGTGGTGAGAGCAGGATTTAGAAACACCATGGAAAAGCTTATCACAGAGGCTCAATTGACATTCAAATGCCAAACTGTACAACCACACAGCATGGACATTTAGTTTAGTTGTTGTTAAATGCAATTTAATGGAGTTAAAACAAAGAACGTCAAAATATATATTCCCCTGTGGCCGTATGTGTGCATGGGCCATTCCATGTGCTCTTGGGCTCAATTGCGTTCTTGGAGCATAGACTTTGCATTTTGTTTTTAGGTTAATTTAGTCCCTTGTAAGCTTCCTCCCCACCCCCCACACACCTCTCTTCTCCTTCTCCCCTCCCCCCCCCCCCTTCACTGTGTTGTCAGGGTGACAGATGCCTGTTTCCCTTTGCATGGAGGCTCATGACTGGGTTGCCACGATTTGCCAGCCATGGAGGCAGTCTCCATCTAGTAACTGGCTGCCAATAGTGGAAGCTCCCGGATGTCACAGGCACCCAATGCAACCCCCAGTTAGTAATGCAATCGTTAATTGATATTAGCAGGGGATGGATCCACAGAGTAGCCCATCTCTTGCTATTTAAAAGTAGACACAAGACCAAGTCGACAATGCTCAGTGCTGACTGTCTTCAACATTTACTTACCAGCTTTCTCAAACCTTATTTTGCTGTCTTGAGTGTAAGTTAAACTACTACAATGTAGCTTAAAAGATCCAACTCTTGTAGTTTTAAAAATTAATCTTCTTTGTTATATTTTTTTCCAGTATTATTACGCGAACCAGTTGGTCATTAAGTTTGGTGAATACTACCGCCCTGGCCAACTTGCATTCTACAAGTCCAGTGATTACGGTCAGAGTTATGAACCGTGGCATTATTTTGTCTCATCTGTTGATGAATGCCAGGAGAAGTTCAGTGTGCTACCTAGAAACAAGCCAGTGAGAGTAGATGATGTCCTTTGTATGGAGTATACAACAGAATCTGTTGAAAAAAATGATGTGGTAAGTAATGCCAAAAAATTTCTTTTCACTGACTATATATATTCAATTGTGCTTTTTTGTGCTGTTTTGTGCAACAGACATGGACAATCTGATGAACCGCAATCAGAACTCGCAGCAAATACAAAAAAGTCATGTAGCTGCCGTCAAGCGTGGGGAAACACGTGTCATCAAGTCACAATTGGTTTTGGTTAAACATGTACCTCAGACTGTTTGGCTGAGAAAGTGGCACAAGATTTTTAGCCAATCACTTTTGGGAAATTTCATGTTTCGCCATTTGTTTGTTCAATATTTTATTAATATTAATTACTCATAACAGATTTCTTGATGTAGTTACATGTATATTCTCTTTCAGATAACCTTGCCTGTGGTTGGTCCAAGAGCTATAGACGCTAAGAATCCATCTGATGAACTGCTGGTACGTAGAAAAAAATGATGATGTATTTTTTATTAAGACCCAGCTCTCTTGATTGGGGGGCGGAAAGGGGAAATGGCCTTCACTGACTTTGAATGTTTACATATTCTAAAAATTTACATGTAAAGCCCAACAAAATGGTACATGTATCTGCCGGGAGGGGTGGGGGGGGGGGGGGGGGATATCCGTATATTGGTATTAGGGCTATACAGGGATGCTCTGCCCAAAAGGGGTACCTTTTTTAGGCTGGAGGTATATAAAAAGGTAGGGATTTCACAAGTTGAAGTATAGAAAAGGGTAGGGATAACTGCCATTTAGTTTTCTGACACCTGCCACAACATAAACTGAATAAAGAATATTAATGTTTGGTTAACATCAATGGTGGTAACATTTCATGTTTTTCCATGGATATCATTCAATAAGATTATTTCAACAGTATAGTAAAGAGATACAGTGTTTTCTGTAGGAGTACCATTTTCTATGGAAGGTACAGTGTATATGAAAGGGTTTCGGGACAGAGTATCCCCATACAAAACTTTGTCAAGCATCCCCCCTGGGGGGTATCTGAGGGGTGGGGAGGGACAAAAAGCCTGGTCTGAATGCAGTTAAAACAGTTTGCATCTTTATTTGTACAGTTTGTTTTAAAGTAAGTGTTATGTCTTTGTTATTTTTGAAATTTTATAAGTGTGAAATGTATAGATGATTGTAATTTTATGAACTGTTTCAGAATTGGATGAATGTTACCAATGTTCGTCTGCACTTTATGTCACTGAGGCGGATTTTTGATGTACTGGCTGTCACTTGGGTATGAATAATAAAATTAATGCTGTTACAGGGATGTAAATAATAGGCGGAAGGCGGAAAAAATAACCGCCTGAAGACTGAGTGTTCTTGATTTTTTCCACCTGGAAAACTGTGTCTGCTTAACTGATCTTTCTCTTTTTTTTACCAAAATTTTCCGCCTGTGATGAACAAAAGTCCACCTGTTGGTCCCTGTGTTAAAGATTTATCTTAACTTGACTCAAGTATCATTTTTACTAAAATTTCTAAAAATAACATTCTCCAGAAGCATAACAGTGCCGCTAATGTTACCGGGGTCACCCCGACAAAGTTACACTGTAACTAATCACAAACAGAATGGGAACAATAGATTCCAACATTTTTTACTTCAGCCAATGAAATGTTGAGTACAGAACAATGAAATTTCAACTTGTTCACTCGTGAAACTTATGTTAATAGCGTTAGCTTGTTTCACATGCTACATATTAAATGAATGTCATGTGTCATGCAAGTGAGCGAGATCTGATTTCAAACTGTATGAAAGCAGTGAATGCGACAGCCATATGTTTGGAACAAGCCATGTTTTCATTGTTTTCAAATCTGGCACGCTCTTTGCATAAACTATGACCGTCGCTTTTACTGATACTTTGCAGTTTAGAATGTCTTCCTTCACTGGCATCACATGTATTTATTTTCCAAAATTTAATGGTACAACCATAAACCCTGGTTGACACCATAGAGAAAACTTGAATTTGTCACGAGCGAACAGATAAGATCCTATCAACTTCCTGTTAGAATCCTCTAATACATGTATTCTATCATGCCCCCCCCCCCCCCCCCCCCCCCCCCCCCCCCCCCCCCCCCCCCCCCCCCCCCCCCATGATTAACATGTTTTTAATGAAAACCTGTCAGTATTATTCCTTTATGATTCTAAATAGGATCTTCAGGACTGTCAGTAATAGTATGACATAAATATTTTACTTTAAATGACATTTTGGTAAAGATCCCAAATTTCCTATTAAAGATCCTATAGGATCCTGAGTAGGATCCTATTCCTATTTAGGATCTTGACTAGGTTCCTATTCCTATTTACAGTGTAGGATCCTAATCCTATTCAGGATCCTATAGGATCCTGCAGGATCTTATAGGATCCTTCAAAATCCTACAGGATCCTACATAGGATTTCTACCAGGGTTAGAGTTTTGCTTTTATTTACATCACTGATATTTATTTTACCTTCCGAATCATGCTGTTAAAACTATTCATTCAAGTTCAAAATGGAAGGAATCGAAGTTAATTGAAAATCTCATGCTGTACAGCAAAACTTGTATTAATCTGTTTTCATGGCGAACAATTAAACAAGTTGAAATTTCTTTGTTCTGTACTTGACATTGGCTGAAGTAAAAAAAGGTTGGAATCTATTGTTCCTGCTCTCCTTTGTGATTGATTAACTTTGTCTGGGCGACCCTGGTAACAGAAGCCACACTGTAAACTAGACATAAATTTTAAGGAGAAAGCTGTTACCAAATAATGTCTTTTTGTCGGTATAAAAAGCACCTTACTGTATAGAAATATTAAATATTATTATTATTATTATTGTATGGAAACTGGGTATCTTTTGAGAGTTTTTTTTTTTGGCAGAAATCACCCCTGCAGCTTTTGTACCAAGCCCTTAATCTTTTTAACTATTAGGCGAGTGAAGCATATCAAGCATTTGAGTTTTCGTTTTCTTTAGCATCATTATGCTGTGAGAGAAGTCGAGGTTGATGCATACTGCCTGTGCAATGGACAAGGAAATGGATTGAAATGTTTTTTTAATGCCACACTGGGTGACAATCAATGTAAGTGCCAGGAAGGAGCTTGTGGCATAGACTGCGGCACCTGCTGTCCTGCTTACAATCAGTATCCATGGAAACCAGGAAACAAAGGTCCACTTGCTGCTGATCCAGATGCTGCGTGTGAACGTATGTTTTAAGCTAACTGCATTCTTCCGTTTAATTTGATTTTCAAGAATTATCAATTGAAGGGCCGAGAGCATGTCCAGCCTATATGACTTTTTAGGCCTTTTTTTATGTTTTCTCGCTCAGAATAGCTCAGAATAGCCTCATTTTATCGTACAGCAAATAATATCACAAGCCCTTGTCGAATTTGCACTAACCCTAAGGAATTTGACCAATTTCACCTGAAAAAAGCAGAGTTCTGGCCCTCCAGTGCTTTGATGGTACATTCAGAGCGCAATTTCGAAGCCATTTGAAAGCAGTTTGGCCGTGAGAATACGCGACTGCAATACTTCTGACCAGTGCCAACAACTAAACGAAAATACCGTTATTTACGCACGCACGCCTGGCTCGCTTATTTATCGTGAGCTCACTACGGCAACACATCGCCTCTGTAGCGTGTGTGTAAGCCAACGTGTATGAGGCCCGTCCGGTGATTGAAAGACATCATTAAGTCCGGAAATCCTTGAGTCTCTAGCACTTCTCAAAGAAACGAGTCGTGTTTCTTGTCCTTCCTTGTGTCTGAAGCGCCATTTAGCGCTCGAGGTGAAAAACGGACCTTGGTCGGGAAGACGAGCCGGCGGGAAAGTCTGGAATCACTTCCGATCAGAAAAGGGGCAGCGCTGAGAGTTGTGGGTCATTTCCCATCCCGTGCCGTGGTCGAAATGCCCGATATCCGAAGTGCTTTGAGACTTATAGTATTTTGCAAAAACTTTCGGGCGGGAACTCCATTTCGGTTTTGTTGTAGGATTTCCCGACATGCTTTGCGACAGTGGTAGATGGGTCTGCTGTGCGTGGTCGGGCACTTGAAATACAGCTTTGGGCAGCTCGAAGTGAGTTTTTGCTGGCCGGCGGAAAGACGTTTCGCATTTGGAGTCTTTAATGCAACATTAAATTCGATCTAAAAGGATTTTGAAATCGAGATACGCGTTTTGATGCGTATCAACCTTTAAATAATAAAACTTAGCCTGAAGTGAGCATGTGTTCATCGGTGGACTAGTGGTTTGGTCGGGGATTTGCGCTCGGACGGCTCCGGGTTTGAATCACGCTCAGCATCAATTTTTTTTTTTTTTTTCTCCCCTTCGAACTGGACATTATGAAAGTGATTTACTTTTTTTGCGTTCGTCAAAATTCCTTACGTTTAATTTTAAAAAAATATCGAACCGTGTCAGTGCGAAAACAGAAGCTTACCGCAATATTGCGTTACAATAGGAGCCTTTGATTGATTGATTTTTTTTTTGCATACGGTATTTCTCGAAAACGACGGAAAAAACAACGGAAAAAAATTCGGAACAATGTTTTGCAACTAATTTCTAGTTCACATGCCAAAATTGGACAAATCTGAGCAAGAAAAAATAAAAAAAGGCCTAAAAAGTCATATAGGCTGGACATGCTCTCGGCCCTTCAATTATTGGACAAGGCTTCGGCAAATAATTGATCCTGCTCACCACTGACAAATCACTATATTTTGCGATAGCGAGTTTGTTTTTCAATTTAATATTTATTCATACAGTTGTAACTGGCTAAAACAGAGCAGAAATCAGGCTGCCATTGTAGAGGATGGGAGCAGAACAATTATTCACAGCAAAACAACTTTGCACCATTGTGCGCATGTACACCTTGTTGGTTATAATCAGCTCATATCCAGCAAGTTCAAGAAATAAGTAAACACTCAAGAACATCTTAGTTTTCAAAAATTTTCAAAGTTACAAACGTCAAGAAAATGAGTAAAATAATAATGCAAACTTTTTGAGTTTTTAGCCGAAAGGTTTTTGAAATTATGATGGTGTGGTTTAGCGTGCACAGCACAGCTCGATGTAAACAAACCGTTCACAATTGAAGGGCCGAGAGCATGTCCAGCCTATATGACTTTTTAGGTCTTTTTCTATTTTTTCTCGCTCAGAATAGCTCAGAATAGCCTCATTTTATCGTACAACGAATAATATCACAAGCCCTTGTCGAATTTGCACTAACCCTAAGGAATTTGACCAATTTACCTGAAAAAAGCAGAGTTCTGGCCCTCCAGTGCTTTGACGGTACATTCAGAGCGTAATTTCGAAGCCATTTGAAAGCAGTTTGGCCGTGAGAATACGCGACTGCAATACTTCTGACCAGTGCCAACAACTAAACGAAAATACCGTTATTTACGCACGCCTGGCTCGCTTATCTATCGTGAGCTCACTGCGGCAACACATCGCCTCTGTAGCGTGTGTGTAAGCCAACGTGTATGAGGCCCGTCCGGTGATTGAAAGACATCATTAAGTCCGGAAATCCTTGAGTCTCTAGCACTTCTCAAAGAAACGAGTCGTGTTTCTTGTCCTTCCTTGTGTCTGAAGCGCCATTTAGCGCTCGAGGTGAAAAACGGACCTTGGTCGGGAAGACGAGCCGGCGGGAAAGTCTGGAATCACTTCGGATCAGAAAAGGGGCAGCGTTGAGAGTTGTGGGCCATTTCCCATCCCGTGCCGTGGTCGAAATGCCCGATATCCGAAGTGCTTTGAGACTTATAGTATTTTGCAATAACTTTCGGGTGGGAACTCCATTTCGGTTTTGTTGTAGGATTTCCCGACATGCTTTGCGACAGTGGTAGATGGGTCCGCTGTGCGTGGTCGGGCACTTGAAATACAGCTTTGAGCAGCTCGAAGTGAGTTGTTGCTGGCCGGCGGGAAGACGTTTCGCATTTGGAGTCTTTAATGCAACATTAAATTCGATCTAAAAGGATTTTGAAATCGAGATACGCGTTTTGATGCGTATCAACCTTTTAATAATAAAACTTAGGCTGAAGTGAGCATGTGTTCGTCCGTGGTCTAGTGGTTTGGTCGGGGATTTGCGCTCGGACGGCTCCGGGTTCGAATCACGCTCGGCCTCATTTTTTTTTTTTTTTTTTTTTTTTTTCCTTTCTTTCTTCGAACTGGACATTATGAAAGTGATTTACTTTTTTTGCGTTCGTCAAAATTTCTAACGTTTAATTTTACAAAAATATCGAACCGTGTCAGTGCGAAAACAGAAGCTTACCGCAATATTGCGTTACAATAGGAGCCTTTGATTGATTGATTTTTTTTTTTTGAATACGGTATTTCTCGAAAACGACGGAAAAAACAACGGAAAAAAATTCGGAACAATGTTTTGCAACTAATTTCTAGTTCACATGCCAAAATTGGACAAATCTGAGCAAGAAAAAATAAAAAAGGCCTAAAAAGTCATATAGGCTGGACATGCTCTCGGCCCTTCAATTCGTCATAATTTTTCCATATTGGTCAACTTAACGGTAATAGCTCAGATCGATAGTGAAGGGAACCAGTCAGAAATCTAGAAAATTATTTTCCAGAGGTACAAATTTACTAAATTAAATAGACTGTATTTATTTTCTGTAGGTTGCAACTGTCACAGCCACAGTGAAGTGTGTGTGTATAATGAAACTGTTGCACAGATGAATAAGAGCTTAGACATCCATGGAATTTTTTCTGGAGGAGGTGTCTGTCTAAACTGCCAGGTAATAAATTTTCCGTGAATATTTACTGTTGATTAATATGGTTGTATAAAATTATTGGAACCTAACTACTTCAATTTTGCTTCTGTTTAGGATAACACTGAAGGAATAAACTGTGAAATGTGCACAACTTATTACTTTAGACCAAGAAATAAATCTCATTGGGATAGAGATGCTTGCAAAGGTATGATTTTAACCCTATTCAGACTGGATGGGTGGATGGATGGGATGGATGGATGGATGGGATGGGTGGGGGAGGGGGGGGGGGGGGACTGTCCATGCTGACTTTGAATGTTTATAGCTTATTATAATAAGAAACATTTATTATAACCAATACCCACCAAATTAAGATCATTTTTAGTATTTTTCTTTTGATTTTGATTAATTTTGACTCAATTTGGGCATTTTTCTATCATGATAAAAATCCAAGATGCTGGGTATTTGGAATGATGATACAATTCCTGCATCATATGATGTCATCATGTCACATGATCTACCTTAATGTGGACAGTTTTGGATGTACCGTAAATCCCCCCAGGGGCTTAATAGAGACAGGGGGCATATTATAATTTGGCAAAATGCCAGCCGTTCACTACTCATTTTTTGTAATTCAATCATTCACGATTTCCTTAATTATTTTTTAGTACAAGTACTAGCAATACTTTCCCCAAAGCTCCTGAGTACTGCAATGACATGTGATTTTGTGCCCATGGATTGGTACAATAAAAATGTACTAGTAATACAGTCTACCAGTCATTGTTTTTGTTGTGAAGGATAATTGGCGGGGAGGGGTGGGGGCTTGATAAATTTCTTGCTCCAAAAAAGGGGACCTAATATGAGAGAGGGGACTTCTTTGAGATGGGGAGAGGGGGCTTGATAGAGGATTTATGGGAACTATAAATCCTACCCTTTCAAGTTTCATATTCCCAGAAGAACGAAATAGTCCTGTCTGAATAGGGTTAAACATGACTAATTCAATACTAAATATTTTAAGAGTGCCAGTAGCCACTGTATGTGAACTTTCAGTTGTCCTAGTGATGGTATTGATTTGAGAAACATATTAAGCCTTTTAACATATTTTCCCCACAGAGTGCAATTGCAGCATTGAGGGAACTAAAAATGCTACCCTCCCAGGGGTTTTATATCTGGACTGTGTAAAAGATGAGACAGTTGTCCCCCCTCGTCCAGGAATGGTAAGTCTGATGAGAAAGAAATGACTTGTAACTACATTCTCATAAAGATCAGAATCTGCTCATTACGATATAAACACTTAATGGCTGGTCCCGAGGGAAACAGGGAAACATCGAGATTTGAGAGAAACAAAATTTACTGTTTCCCGAGGAATCAATCATTATTGTGATTTGTTATATAGCGACACACAAGGCGTCATAATCGTGCCACCTTTTGTTACGGTCTGATCATGTGCGCTAGCAGGCAACAGTGCACTGTTATCCTCTGGCGTCGCAAATGTTGCCCGTTCATCAAATGTTCCCCACCCCTAGATTTTCTACTGAATCATCATGTTCAACCAGACACCTGATGGCCAGGTTTGTGTTATTACATGACTTAAATTTATTTTAATTTTGAAAATCCCAAAGAATTGTCAAAATTCTACTTGTGATGGCTATACATGTACAGTACATGTATCACACTCATGGTTTAATGTTTCAGGGTCCTGGAGACTGCTTCTGTAAGAATAATACCATGGGGAGACGCTGTAACATCTGTAAACCTGGATACCACAATTTGTCAGCAGAAAACCCTGAGGGCTGTCAAGGTAATGCTTTTGTCCACTTTCTTCTGATCATTACAACTGATTAAAAAAATAAATAATGAAATAAATTTTACTCATTACAATAATATTATATTATTATCCTCTACCTCTTGTGGAGGCGCAGTAGTCTACAGTGTGGTTAACATGTTAACATGTTGGACTTTCAACCCGAAGGTCAGTGGTTTGAGCCTGGTCTCTGCCATCATGTTGTTTCCTTAGACAAGAAACTTTGCTCCATGTTGTCTCCACCCAGGTGTATAAATGGGTACTGGCAAGATTAAGTGCTGGGGGGTAACCTTGCAAAGGACTAACATCCCATCCAGGGGGGAGTAGTAATACTCTCATTTGCTTCATACTGCAGAAACCAATTGTGAGCCATTAGGCTTGTGAAGACTTACTTACCTTGGGGCTTCTCGGGATGCAACAAAGTCAACATTACAAACATACATTGCATATAGAACATATTAACAAATTAAGAATCCCAACTGGCAAGATTGTGGCAAACCAGTTGGTTATTTAATTACAAGTGTGGCCAAGGAGTTGAAAGCTCTTGGGTCTACAATGAAACAACTCCAGGAAGTGTTGAGAGTGGGACTTGAACCTCAGGGACCTCTTGATTTAAATTCTAAAGCCCTATTCAGTTTTGTTTTGTCTGCTTTGTAGAGTGCACCTGTCATCAGCCTGGAACAGTGAATGGATCCAATGTTTGTGAGCCTGGAGTACATGGTTATTGTACATGTAAGAAAAATGTTGAAGGACGCCGCTGTTTGTCTTGTAAAGACACATTTTATGACCTCCGTGAGGACAACATTTATGGCTGCACAGGTAATGATGTTTTCTAATAAATAGATACAGGTAACTTTCTAAATGTTGAAACATTTAACACAGAACACTAACTGTAAAAAGTATTCTACCATTAAAGAGACCACACACCAGTGTGGGAGTTGATACATGTACTTTATTTGCACAATACTGTATCTCTGTTTTTAACAAAGAAGTGGCTAAAATTATGGAGTGGTGGTTAAGCAGGATTTCACTGTTGTTTAAATGTTGCCCTATATGATAATGCAGCTTACAGCATGCAAGTTCTTGCATGAATATGCATTTCAGAATGCGAGTGTGATGTTGGTGGTGCCTATGGACCCAAATGTAACAAGACATCTGGTCAGTGTGAATGCAAAGGAAACATCGCACAGCGACAGTGTGACAGGTTAGTAACATTTACACTCCAGTAGTAAGAAATGACAATCAAAGGGTTCTTAAGAGCCATCTCTTGAATATGAAACAACGTAGGCTTAAGTCCACAGATCAGTTTTAATTTTCCATTACTGAGTTTGAAGTCAAAGAATTGAAGAGTAAAACAGATATAAAACGACCAAAACATCTTAGCGTGACATAACATATACATCGTACAAACGGAGACTGTCTAGACAAGTTAATGACATACTACATGTATGCTGGGGAATTAAAACACAGCAACCATCTTTAAGCTCCTAATACACTGGGTAATTACAAACATTTATGAATGATGGAATGAGTGAAAATTTGCATATATCTACATCTGGCTCACTCGCTTCCATATTCACTAAATAAAAACAGTAGCAAAAATATATCAATCAGTTTACTTTGAGGATGGTAAACTGCCTAGCACTGGTAAATGTTTATAATTATGAGTAATTTTTGTGTCAAGTTCAGAGCTTTAAATACTACATTGTTTCTTATATGCATTCTTATATATATATATATATATATATATATATATATATATATATATAATATAATATAATAAAATAATGAATTGAAGACTTCATCAGCTATAAAAGTGCTCAATAGATAAACTAGAGCGATATGTAGATTTGTAGAGATGGATTACTTGGTCGAAGACATTTATTCACTGCTACTCAGAGTTTCATGCTTCTTACGAAGCAATCATCAGGCAACTGCCTACAATAACGGATTGTATCCGTTATTGTAGGCAGTTGCCTGATGATTGCTTCGTAAGAAGCATGAAACTCTGAGTAGCAGTGAATAAATGTCTTCGACCAAGTAATCCATCTCTACAAATCTATATATATATATATATATATATGTTGTGATTCAATTTTTTCTTTGGTTTGAAAATTTTCAAACTAGTTTGAAAAAACCAGGGTCTTACATGTAAAAAATAACTGGTGAGATCATGCTAGCTGTGTGCTCAACATCTGCCTCAGTTCAGATGATTGCATCATTGGGTGGTGATGTTAAGCCATTGGCCTTGTCTCCCACCTGTGTCACATTCGACATTCAGGGGTTTCAATAAAATTTGAAGTAGGCAGTGCGTTTGAGTACAGTAACCGACTGTATCAACAAGTTTTAAAAGAATTTTTCTTATATTTCTTCAATTTGGTGGGGAAAATAGTTGACTTCTCCAGGCAAAGTAGCCGACGGTTTTCGTCGGCCAACGGTACTTATTGAAAGCCCTGAACATTAATTGTAAACTGCATTAGGGGTCTGGCAAAGTCCCCTGAACAGCTCAGTTGGAAGAGCTCTGGACTACCATGCAGGAGGTTGCGGGTTCGAACCCTGGCCAGACCGAAAACCAGGGTCTGCCCGCCTAGAATAGCCTTTGCTAAACGCAGGCAGCTAAAATGTAACTGTTTTTAAAAAATAAAGGCTTTTTGTTGTTTGTTGTTGTTGTTGTGTAAAAAATAACTGGTGAGATCATGCTAGCTGTGTGCTCAACATCTGCCTCAGTTCAGATGATCTCGTCATTGGGCGGTGATGTTAAGCCATTGGCCTTGTCTCCCACCTGTGTCACATTCAACATTAATTGAAAACTGCATTAGCAGTCTGGCAAAGTCCCCTGAATGGTGTTGTAAAGCACATTTGATTATCACATAGAACGTGTGCTATATAAATGTCACAATGTTTTTAACAAGTTGTTAGTAGATAAATAATGTACAT